>JAKJMR010000198.1:1925343-1971827 GCA_024449315.1 Daboia siamensis | reverse complement strand
CCATTGGAAATTTCTAGGAGCTAGCTTAATCTATCCACCAAGGCTTGATAACTATAATACCCAGGTGAGAATTAAATGGACTGAGAAATGCAATTGAAGTCACCAAATAGATGCAAGCCTTAGAAACTCTAGAATTGTATGGACATCTCCTAAAAAGTAAATTTCAAAGATCAGATCTAGATGGGTTTGAAACCTTAATTGCTGATCTAAAATCAATTCTCACCAATGGATTACTGCCTCTTTCCAGAAACAGGTTATAAAGAATAGAAAATGGTTTGATCGGGATTGTGTACAACTAAAGAGGGCATACAAAAAGGAGTACAGAAAAAGTAAAACTCTCCTTCTTAGGATCAAACTCACTACCTAAGATGTTTGAAGGCAGCATTGAAGGAGCCTGGTGCTAACTAATTCAATCAGGATGAAGATACATGTGTTGCGACGTATCGCAACTTTTTTTGCATTGTTGGAGCTGGGGTGGACACGGCCTCTGCATGATGCAACTGGCCCACGGGCCGGCAGTTTGACACCCCTGCTTTAGAGAGTTGTATATGGACCCTCCACATGAAATGAATGAGAGCCAGATTAATTTGGACCCAGCCCCTTACACACAAGAAGTATCCAAGTTGATCAAATACCTAAGGTTCCCAGTACTGACTGTGTTCTCCCAGAAATAATTAAAAAGAACCTTAGCTTGTGGACACCCCTTTTAGCATCTCTTTTTACATTTATAGATCAGACTGTATGTATCCAAAGAGATTGGGGAATGACAATTATTGTACCAATCTATAAAAAGGGCAATAAAAATGATTCATGTAACTACAGGCCTATTAGCTACTGAGTGTTGCTAGCAAGATTTATGCTAAGCACCTAAACCATAAACTTCAAGATTAGATAATCTCAGAGGGCATAATTAAAGATGAATAAGCTGGATTCAAGGAAGAAAGATCAACAGTTAACCATATTTTGGTACTTTAGCTCTTTATACAAAAATATACATATAAAAAGAAATATCTTTTTGTGGCCTTCCTTGACTTTAAACAGGCCTTTGATTTGATATCCAGAAGTATCCTCTGGTATAAACTAAAAAGTACTACTATTGATAAATGCCTCTTTTATCTCATACAAAAACTATATTCTATCTCCACCTTAAAAGTAAGGTGTAACCCACATGGGATTTTATCTGGCTCAATAAGTGTACAGAGGAGTATGCCAAGGATTCTGATAATTCTTTATGCTGCTACTGCTATTATTTCACCACCCCCTATTGGACTCAAGAGAGCTATTTCAGCAACATTAAAAAACTGCAGACAAAATAATCTGATTCTCAATTTTGATAAATTAAAAATCCTAGTTTTTGCTAAAAGAGCTATTCAATACTCTTGGAGAATAGATGGGCACAATTTAGAACAGGTCAATATATTCTTTGGATGTGGTTTTCCATATGAAAGTTATTTGAAAGATACATCTGGATCACACGATGCAATCAGCCCTTAGGTCCTCAAATGCTATCAAATGCCTTTTCTTACAAAGGCATAGAACAGTTAGTCCACACAGCCTTAAAACTCTTTGAGGCTAAAACACTGTTGCAAATTTTCTATGGAGCACAAAAAGGATTTTTTTTTTTTGAAGAAAGAGTCTTTAGAAACCATACAAGCAAAATTTCTGTGATCCATTTTAGCTGCACCTAGTGGGACATCAAACACCCAGCGGAGAATTGAGAATTGAGATAGGAATGCCTCAAACTGAATGTGAGCTAAGGTTCTTGAAGATGATGATAATTTACTGGTTGAAAGTTCAATTCTTCTTGGAGGGCTTGACCCCTTTAGTCTTGACAGACAGCGTCCCCTTTCTCTGGAAATAGGCAATAGTATTCTTGGAAGCTTCTTATTGCTATTGTCTGCAAGTCTCTTCCTATAGAATGGAATGAATTGTCTGCAAGTCTCTTCCTATAGAATGAATTTAAATGGTGCTTTGCAAGTTAGAGTGAACTGTGATAATAGAATGCTAAATAAATTTACAGATATTTATTAACAAAATTTATATACTGATTTTGGTAATATATATTTTACCTTAAATGAATTGAAATTCATTTAAGTTCTTAGACATCTATGACAGGATCGATAATGCCCTTGACATTATCAGCTAAAGATAAAAACCTGAAACAGCTGGAGGTGAACTCAAGGCTTGGGAGGTGAAGCTTTATTGACTTTTGTTTAAAAATTAGCCTCCACTAAGGATTATTTACTGCTATTTCAAAATGGAGACTGATCAGCCACAAACTAATCAAACCTCGCTTGACTATAAGCTCATATTAGAAACAATCCATAAAGTTTCTGAGATGTTAATCTCCAGGCTGGAAAATTTAGGTGCCAACTCCAATTTACAAACTGTAACCCAGACCTCAACTCAGAATATAACAAAACTGGAACAAATTACTACTAAGACAAAGGAACACAAGGTACAACAAGATATCGAAAAAACTAATAGCAAAAATTTGACTCTATCTAAAGAACTGACAACTTTAAAAGTACATGGAACTATCACTATGGCAAATAATCTTAAGAACCAACAACAAACCATGGGAAAACTTACTCAACTCTTGACACCATCAAAAGAACCTATAACTTTAGAAGTATACTAAGTGCAAGATAGTGATGCTAACATAGAGACAAAGACAGTTTCCTGAAAGCCTGGATAGCCAAAACTGGATAAGACTCTCTACTCAAAGCAGATGAACCCAGACGAAAGAGGAATCCAGACCAAATTGAAGATAAAGTTTTTAGAGCAAATACAGAGACTAGAACTAACAGGGCAACAACATAATGATGACAAATGGTTTGTGGTCGCAAGCCTTAGTTCATTTTGAGCCTTAGCTTTCCTCATTTCATCCTTGCAGGAACGGACTATTTGCTGATATTCTGCCTTAGTTATGTGCCCCTCTTTCCACTTATTATACTTTTTTATCTTTTAATTTATCAGAGAGTTCTTTATGCAGCCATGCTGGTTTCTTTTGAGAGCTGTTATTTTTCTTCTTTGTTGGTATTGTGCTAGACTGGGCCTTTATTATCTCACTTTTCAAAATTTCCCAAGCTTCTTGAGTTATTTTCCCCTTTAGGATTCTCATCCATGGTATTCTTCCCAACTTCTCTCTAAGTTTATTGAAATTAGCTCTTTTAAAGTCCAAGACACTAGTTTGGCTGTGTTCTATTGCTTGTCCTTCCATAATGTTGAATTCCAATATTGCATGATCACTTCCCCCCAACGTTCCAGTGGCTTCGACACTTTCTATCATTTCATCTCTGTTAGTGAGAATTAAATCCAATATTGTTAATCGTTAATCCCCTAGTTCCCTTGTCTACTTTTTGGGAGACAAAGCTGTCTGCTAGGTTTGTCAGGAATCTGTTTGATCTTCCACTTGGTGCAAAGTTTGTCTCCCAGTTGATATCAGGGTAATTAAAGTCCCCCATTTCTATTGTGATGTGCTTCCTACATATCTTAGTTAGCTGACTAGCAAAAAGTTCATCTATTTCCTCTGCTTGGTTGGGCGGCCTATAGTATACACCTATGGCAATGTCATTTTTTTCACCGTTTATATTGACCCAAATGCTTTCAAGTTTACAGTTTTTATTATTGTGCTCTATTTCAATGCTTTTCAACCTTTTCACGCATTGTACTACTTTTAGGATATGGCAACATCCGAGTATCACCAGTCGCCTAGCAAGGTGTCAAAAATGTGATGACCAAAAAAAAAGAAAAAGAAAAAAAGTGATGAAGTACAGGTAGTCCTCAACTTACAACAATTTGCTTAGTGACTGTTTGAAGTAACAATGGCACTGAAAAAAGTGCCCCCCAAGCCACAGCCGAGCAAGGCAGCACTCTTCTTCCTGTTGTGAGCATTTCTGTCGAGGATTGATAGCAGGGGTGGGGTGGGTGTTTGGTTTTTATTCCCCCTGTCTGCTGGGTGGTTGCAGCAGGTTTTGGTCACTTCACATGACCCTGGGACACTGTGACCGTCATAAATATGAATCAGTTGCCAAGCATCTGAATGTAAATCACAAGAGCCTGGAGATGCTGCACATTCCAGCTGATCAGCGCTTCTTCTGGGCTCAGTAGATGTGCCGGGATCAGCGCCGAGCTCCTGGTGCTTCCGCTGGGCCCTGACAGCCCTGCAGCTCTAGCCATCTGCCACCGGTTCAGCTCATTCCCCTCCCCCGCTATCACATTTTTAGGATGGTTGCGTACCACCTGCCAGGTGCCAATGTACCACAGGTGGTACCCATGCCACTGGTTGAAAAGCTCTGCTCTATTTCTGTAGAGATAAAGTTATTTCTTATATAGAGAGCAACTCCACCTCCTCTTTTGTTTAGTCTGTTTCTTTTAAATAATTTAAATCCCTCTAGCTGTGTGTTCCATTTGTGGGTTTTGTCCCACCATGTTTCCGTAATGGCAACAATATCATATCCGCCCTCATTTACTTGAATTTCTAGTTCACCCTGCTTATTGTTCATACTCTGCGCATTGGTGTATAGACATTTGAGTCCTTTATGATTGACCCTGTGTTTACTTGCTACATAACTTTTGTGATGCCTGACTTCCCCTATTTTCTTAGATTGCCAGGGACAGTGATGTTCTGTATCAATTAGCTTACTGTCCCCGTTGTTTAGTTTAAATGTTCCTCCAGAAAATCTGTGAATTTATTGCCAAGTAACTCAGTCCCTTTCTTGGATGGATGCAGACCATCTCTTTTGTACATTTTTTCATTGGACCAGCTACAGACATTGTGACTAATATAACCAAAGCCTTCTCCTTTACACCACTCCTTTAGCCACATATTAAATTCTGCTATATGCTGGCCTTTTCCATTTTGCTCCTTATAGACTGGTAAGACCTCTGAAAAAGTGAGCCTACAGACTATTCTGCTGAGTTCCTGCCCCAAGCTCTGGAAATCATTCTGCACACAGATTACATCATTTTGGGACAGATCGTTAGTGCCAATATGTACAATAGCATCCACATCACAGTCATTGCTGGCATTGTTGACTATTTTGAAAATACGCTTCTTGTCCCTACTGGCAGTAGCACCTGGAAGACACCTGACCTCTTTTGAAACCTCTGTATCCTTTCCTAAATTTACATCCCTTATAACTGAATCACCAACCAGAAGCTGGCTTCTCTTTTTGGATACCTTTCTTTTCTTGCATGACTGATGTGTAATACCTGTAATGTTAAAAGATGTTTGATTATTCTATTTAAGAATTAGCTAAAATTTAAAATAGAATTTGGTCGAGTAATTGTAGATTGATAAACATAGGCTGTGGCCCTGTCAGTAACGTGTGATGTATTAGGATGTGGAACAGACAATGTTTATTAGGTAGAACATAGCTACTCAGCCAGTGTGTACATGTTAGACGCTATAATTTTTGCTGTAATGAAATTAGGGAAATTTGGGTTGTGAATATTATTTGGGATGTTAAAGACTAAATTTGAATAATATAATTAAAATTAAAATTAGGTAAACTTTAATAACAGGACATAGATATATCTCAATGAAATTGAATTGACAATTTTTTTAACTGACCATGCTATTTCTAGAAATTCATTAGTTTAAACTGGTTGTATGAAATGTTAAGGGAAATAGAGAAGGATGTTTTGATAATGTAATCTGAATTATGTACTGAAAATTTTGTTACTGAATCTCTGATTACCCAGTCACCATGATGCTTTCTAAATATGTAGATTTTAACTGGAAAACCAATAAAACTTGTTTTTTTTAAAAAAAGAATAATCTAGTCACATACAATAATCCATCGGCAATATTTGTGAACTAGCAGTAGTTACGAATCATACCTCAGTAATAGTGATCATTCAATTTTCTTTCTTATCCTCCTCTCTCTTCTACCTCCTCAGGAGAATTTCCCAGCCAAACTCCTGTTTGCTTGTGCGAGAAGGCAAGCTTCAATAGCTGTTGCAGGAAGTCTTTAGATCAAGGGCAGATGGGTTTTAGTAACTCTGAATTCTATGCAGCTGTTACTACTCTAACGACTGTGTGAACTCATGCATACAGAAAAGTATCAAAGCTAAAGCAAGTAAGATATTTTGCAATCACAGATAAAGAACTATATAATCATGTGTTCTGGCTCTTCATTTAAGGAATAGATGTATGCCTTATACTTTCCACTGGGACAAGTGACATCAGTAATAAAGAGAACTGATAATGATAAGTGATTTCCTATGCCTATCTTGGTATATAAATGGTATATAAATCTCATTTATGGGGAACTGAGACTTCATACCAACAAGCTGAAGGAACCTTTTGAGTAATTCAGGAGGAACTCTCCACTAACTTGCAGTTAAGATTAATAAATCACTACAGCGGTCGTTTCTTGGGGCTGGTGTTAAATATATTTTGTATTTATCAAAAGAAAAAGAATATCTAGGATTCAGCATATTTTACTGAAACAGCAAAACAGTGTCCCTCTTTAGCATTGCTTAAAGTACCAACTGCACTTTTTCATGTGGTAAACCTATTTTATTTCCAAAATTTACATGTTAGTACTGAATCAAAATAAAGTTTTTCCTTAAAAAAAGCCTAATAATTTTATTGTTGATTAGTGTTGCATAAGTTTTCACAATAAAAAACAATCATCTGCAATCACAGACTTCATTAAATTGCAATTCCCATTACACTAACCATTATCACTTAGTGTTTGCTTACATAAACTTTCATCTGAGTTTCAAAAGAAAGTCACTTTTCTTCAAATCATTTTTATGTAAATGTTATAATATAATTCCATGTAACTATATTATGTAGAATGTACATTTTGTACAATCATGAAAAGCCATCATGAGCAGACATTAGGCTATTTTATAAAAATGATCCTTCCAATTCTATGATTCCATCATTGTGTTCAGAGGTTAAACTATGATTAAAACAACTTTTGAAGGAAGGCAATTTTTATTCTGGTCAGACTTTTATATACTTAGTTCTGAATGTATTCAGAATATTCTGCTCAATCAATGTACATACTGTTCATGTTCTCCACTGGAACTTTTTGTCATGAATGAAATTAGTGTATCAACATAGAAATAAAGCAAGTAGGAGAGCTAATATTGCTCTGGATTGTCTCAGATGTGGAAGCATGGGGAGTCGGTCCTAGGAGTGAGTATCAGGAGAGACAGCTGATTCTGACTACTTATGCACTGATTGGGATACATCTATTTCTGTGTGAGAAGAAAAAGCCACCATGCCACCTTGGCCGTCCATACCATCCACTAACCCTAGTCATCCTTGAGCTATCAGTGAGCATCAGACCATAAAACTAAAAATTGCCTAAGCCTTTCAGCTAATTTTGACACCTTGGCTAAAACTAAGCAAATCTCTCAGCAGGAAATGGGCAAACACTGGCAACCCAATTAAAACAGAAAAAAATCACCTCAAGGTATGAAAATCTGTCTCACACACACAATAGGATGCCCCCCAATTGTAAAGCTATCACCCAAAGTCAACATGTGCACCCACAAAAGGATGATTACAAGACCTTGCAGGGTGACAAACCACATTTTCTCCTACCTGACTTGTCTCACCCACCCAAGCGAATTATTTTCATAGTGCTTTGTAAAACAAGAAACAAACCCTTCTATAAATAATACAACTGACTTTTATCATGTGCTTGTGGCCACCTTTGATCGTTGGCTGTTGGTTTCACTGTTTGATTGTCAAATAAACGTTATCTTTTCTTCAAGTAATTGTCCTGAGTCCTTCATTGAGATATCTGGCTCTGAATCAGACTGAAAATTCTTCTGACAACTGTATAATATCTATTTTTCTTTGTTACTTAATAAATGTTAGCATGCAAAAATTATGATAAAGAAGAAGCAGTTGGAGAAAACAGAACTACAGTATCAAAACTGCTTGCTTTAGTAATTTACACAAGTTTAAAACAGAAACTTTTATGGTATAACTTTTGATCATCCCAAAGTAGTCTGCTGCCAGTAAAAATGTGTGTTATTAACAATTGCAGTCCTGTGCACATTATATTCTGTAATGAAGAAAGAAACCATTTTATGTAAATAGTTTCTGTAAATGTCATGCAGGTTGCTTGTGTATTGTAGTATCAATTCATCCATAAATCTACGACTTACTTTTCTGAAGTAATAGGCAGCTAAAACGCTGTATTCATTTTGCTGAAGAAAATTCCAAAGATAGAAATTTGGGGAAGTCTGTAATAAATAAACAATACATTTTAAAGAGGCAGCAACAATAATTTAAAACAGTCATAAAAGAATAAGATAGATAAGAATAAGACAGAACAAATTTGAGAAGAATGTTCCCTGTGCTAACATGTAAAATAAAGGCAAAGTCCTAGAAATTTACTATCATAAAATTTAGTTTCATTTGTAACAAATATTTATCTTGTTACATGTCACTATCACTTTACCTTTAATGTGCATACATTGATATATACTATATCAATAACATTATTGCTTGGCAATAAGTGGCGCTATGGTAGGATTTTAAACCCCATTCTGGTCTAAGACCATCATAATGGAAATTCTAAGAATGTTAAAAAAAAGGCATGAGTAAATTACATACACTTTCAACATTTAAGTGAGTTTAACAATAATGCTCAAAAATAGCATCAGAGCAATAATGAGTCACTAATCATGTGCACTACATAACAGATCAATTCCTAATTATGAACTAAAATATTGTTTTAAATATATTGTCAAAATATCTTTGCTAGTCTGCTGGCATATTTATTCCGTGCTGTTGATGAATAATGAAATTAAAAGGGCTCGCAACTTGTGTGTCCTCCTAGATTCGCAGCTCAGTTTTGAAGACCATATAGGAGCCGTGACCAGGGGGGCTTTTGCCCAGGTTCGCCTGGTGCCCCAGTTGCGACCCTATCTGGACTGAGATGCCCTATGCACAGTCACTCATGCGCTCATGACCTCCCGTTTAGACTACTGCAACGCTCTCTACATGGGGCTGCCTTTGAGGACCACTCGGAGGCTTCAGCTGGTGCAAAATGCAACCACACAAGTTGTGATGGGGGTTTCCTGTTACTCCCATATAACACCTCTGCTCCGCGAGCTGCATTGGCTTCTGGTTGCCCTCCGGGTGAGATTCAAGGTGCTGGTGATGACCTATAAAGCCCTAAATGGCTTGGGTCCAGGATATCTGAGGGAACATCTGCTGCCGGCATCAAGTTCCCTTCGTCCTGTGTGCTCCCACAGGGAGGGCCTTCTCAGGGTGCCGGCGGTAAAAGAATGCCGGCGGATAACACCCAGGGGGAGGGCCTTCTCTGTGGGGGTGCCTGCCCTTTGGAACCAGCTGCCCGTGGAGCTTAGGACTGCCCCTGACCTTCGATCATTTTGCTGAGATCTGAAGACCTGGCTCTTCGAGCTTTCTGGCCCAGGCTGAGTTTTAATTGGGGTTTTAACTGGGGTTTTAGATTTTTTCAGGGATTTAGTTTAATCTTTTTTAATTGCTCTTAATTTTTGTATTGATGTTTTATATACCCTGTAAACTGCCCTGAGTCCTACGGGAAAGGGCAGTATATAAATTCAATAAAATTCAAATTAAAAAAAAATCAAAATGGACAGGCATCTATAAAAAATTAACATTAGAAATGAGCTTGATTTCTCACTGTGTTCTCTTAAAAATGCTGTTTTCTAAAAATACAAAGATTGGTGTCCAATAAAAGCTGCAAACCATACTTGGTGAAATAAAAGAATATATGTATTAATGAAAAATTCACGACAGATGATTGTGCTTCAGATCAATGTATAAATATCTGATACCTGTCTGAGTAACACACAGCCTGATAATATTTAAAACCCTCTCTAAGAGCTCTGAAGTCTTCAGGAACAAATTAACAAATGCAAATAACTGATTCTTGAATGCAAAAAAAGCACATCTTTGATGTTTTTTGAATTATGTATAATTATGTATATATTATAATATTTCTCCCTCTAAAATAGCTTACTCTGCCCAATACTACATGTACTCCAGTTGAAGTAGATGAAAGGAGCATTTACAAGGAGAAGGAAATGATTAATAGCTTTGTGGGATATTGTTTAGGCCTTAAGGGTTGCTGAAATTAATGTGACCTAATTTAATCATAACCATCTATACCAAGTCCTCAGAATAAAGCAACCTTTTTAAAGCCATGTTTTTATGAAATTGTGATAAAAAATTACCATTATTATGTAAATTTGATTGATGGAGTATAATGAAGATTAGATGTATGGTTGGCTGTATTTTTTGAAAAATGGGATAATTTTTAATGAATAGAATCCTTGAATTCAAATATGCTATCCTTCATTTCTACTATTTTAAATGTAACAACTGTTCTTGCTCTACATAGGTCACACTAAAATACTCAGTCTTGCTAATCATAGTTATAGCAATTGGAATTAAGTGTTGAATCAGTTGAACAAAATGCAGTTTCCATATAATTTGAGATAATATTTCTTTCAGTTTGGAATGATTTGTGAAAGTCAATTTATTTGGCACAGGTTTAGAGTTCCAGGATATATTAAACACTTTTGTAAAAGTGTTCTTAAATGTTTGGCATCTGGGTTAGTCATATTGAATCTTTTGGAACTAAATGTTTTCCATCAACAGACAAGAAAAGTAAGTTGGCATTTTCCACTCATTGGCACCGTTTACAACAACAGCACTTACTGCTGTTTTGATTGCCAGCTCATATTCTTCTTATATGAGTCTAAACCTTGATATGATAGTCTGTATCCAAGCTGAAAGGGCTCTCTTCCATGTGGTTATTGTCTGACAAAATAATTTACCAAGTGCTTTCCAATTACTTAAAGTGCAAAAGAAAATTTATGAAGATTCCACCGAAGAATATTTTATTTATTTATTTGTATCCCACTTTTATTATTTTTACAAGTAACTCAAGGCGACAAATATAGCCAACACATCTTCCTCCTTCTATTTTTCCAGGTTGCCCAATTTTATGCTTCTATTGTTCTACTTGCTTTATGTGTAGCTAAAAAAATATTTTTATCTAGTAAAGAGGGAGGGGATGGTGTTTTATATGGCCAAATTTAAATTGCAAGCTTGTTTGATGATTTCTTAATCCAGAAATGTATCTATCTTAGTGCAAAACTAAATTGAACTTTGTATGAAAGAGGAAGGGAGAGAGGAAACAGGTGCCAGCAGAAGATACTGAATGTCACAACTAAATTACAGCTGCTCAAAAGACAACCTAAAGCAACAGCAACCTCTTTCAAAAGAATCTGCAGTTGAAGAGAAGATATCAGGCCTAATAGACTTTCCCTTTCGCATCTACTTAACTCGCTTTTTATACAATCATGCTTGTTGCTTTCCAGATAATTTTTTTTTAAAAAAGCAATTATTAAGCTGCATTAAAACAAATGGGCCACTATTTTACAATTTTCTTTGGTAGTATATTCTTGTTCAGGGACATTCCTAAGGGCAAAATCCCTTAGCTATTTCAATGGCAGTCCCAATAAGAGATATTTTCTGAGCAGAGATAAAGCAACAGTCTTCCAAGATATTTTTATTTGGAAGTCATCTTCCTATTACTTGACTTTGTGACTTATAATTACAGTGAATATATTTCCTTAGAAAAATCAGGGACAAACCTGGAAAAGAGGAAAATCTAAAGAGGTTCATAAAAATAAAAAATTGTTTTACAAGGTTTTTCTTTGCAAAATTCTAGGGCAAAACAAAAAAAATGTAATTCAATTAAATTAATGTAAAGGACTACTTTCTGAAATACTGTAAAGGACTGTCCTTTATAATAAAGGATGTATGGTCACTGTACTGATAGTACCTTCTAAATTTACTTTCAGAACAGATGGAAATACCATGGATACAAATAGAAGGAATCTACAATACTCGTACACACCAAAAACTACCCTCCCAATTTGCATATTAGGCAAAAGACAGGCAACAATGAAATGATGTAGAACAAGTACGCATACCATTTCCTTTCAGAGGACATTTCAAAAGGAATAAGCAGAGACAAACCAACAGTCATTTCTGTCCAAAGTCCACATTCTAGACTGAGACGACCGCTGGCTTGAAAGAGGGGTCAAAGTGGCCATCTGTGTCAAAACTGAACAGCCCTCTCTCAATAGAGAAGGAGGGATACGACATCATCTATCCCCAGTCTACAACATGGTTCTTTCAACAGTTCCAAGAAGGCTCAACATTCATTTGCACTACTCAGGTGACCCAAGTGACACAGAGAAGCTAAAAGAATGCAAATGATCAGCTGTCTGCAAAGAGTATAAATCCTGCCATTCCTCACCATCCAGTCAGAGCTGAAGAAGCTTCTTGGATGAGAAACTTCTTCAAAGAAAAATAAGAAAGTCCTGTTGCCTCGTGGGATGGTCTTCTGTGGTTTACACAGAATAGTTTATGCAACCAATACTGGCATGTACTTGCCCGCACTCTCTTTTATGGACTGCCCATCTTTCATAATGGTCCCAACAAGAGGCAAGGTCAAGAATTAAGGGGGCTTAATGTATGGAGAGGCACAGCTACCATGTTTACCCGAAAATAACATCTATCCCAAAAATAACCCCTACCTTGATTTTTACATGTGTACATAATATAAGTCCTACCTCCAAAATACGCTCTAGTTTTGAGGCAAGGCACATGCATAAAAGTAAGCTAGGGCGGGGATGGGAGTGTGGAGCTGCCCCATGCACCCCATACCTGCTTACCTTAGGACTGCTGCAGCGAGGCCCCCACACCCTGAAACTTGTTGCGCCACTGCCCAAGTTCTTCCGTGGCCACTTGCAGCTGCACACCATGTGGCACATCATGCCAGTGCTGCTGCTTAGAGCAGGATGCCATGTGGCTCATCAAGCTGATCATGCTGGTGCTGCCACTTTCAGCAGGCTGCCTGGCTCATCACAGCAATTGTGCCAATGTCATTGCTCATGGCAGGAAGCCATGTGGCTCATTGTGCTGATCACACCTGTGCCACCAAATGTGCACACCATGATGCAACATAACATGTGGCCTACTACCGCAAGCAGCAGCACTGGTGCCACAAGCCATGCAGCTTTCTGCAAGCGGTGGCACCAGTGTAATCAGTGCGATGAGCCATGAGTGGTGGCACTGGCTCAATATGCCCCATGGTGTGCAGCTATAAGCAGCCACAGAACTCAGGCAGCAGCCTCCTGCCATGAATGACGGTACTGGAGCAATCAGCACAACACGCCATGCAACCTCCTGCCACAAGCAGTGGCACCGGCACGATGTACCACATGGTATGTGGCCACAAGGGGCCACAGAATATCTCAGGCAGTGGTGCGACAGGTGTCAGGGTGTGGGAGGCCTGACTGAGGCAGTCTTAAGGTAAGCGAGTATGACATCCCCTGAATATAAGACCTGGTGCGTCATTTGGAGGCAAAAAAATTATAAGACCAGGTCTTATTTTCAGGGAAAATAGATTTAGCTGAAAACTAGATTTAGCTTATTTCTTTAAGTTTTTCTTATCCCATGCCTTAATCAGTTTCACTTACTCTTTCTTACTTCTTTTCATTGCTTACTTTAAAAAGAAATTATGTCATCTTTTTACATTATGCACATAAAAAGAGAATATAACAAGTATACTAGAAATAGAGAAAATGCATACAAAAGCAGAAATAATAATAATAATAATAATAATAATAATAATAATAATAATAATAATAATAATAATAATAATGATGATGATGATGATGATGGAAGGGACCTTGGAGGTCATCTAGTCCAACTTCCTGCTCAGGCAGGAAACCCTATACCATTTCGGGCAAATGGCTGTCCAGTCTCTTCTTAAAAACCTCCAGTGTTGGAGCATTCACAGCTTCTGGGGGCAGGTTGTTCCACTGATTAATTGTTCCAACTATCAGGAAGTTTCTCCTTAGTTCTAGGTTGTTTCTCTCTTTGGTTAGTTTCTATCCGTTGCTTGTTGTCTTGCCTTCAGGTGCTTTGGAGAATATCTTGACTCCTTTGTGGCAGCCCCTGAGATATTGGAACACTGCTATCATGTCACCCCTTGTCCTTCTCTTCATTAGACTAGACATTCCCAATTCCAGCAACCATTCCTTACATGTTTTGGCCTCCAGTCCCCTGATCATCTTTGATGCTCTTCTCTGTACATCTTTTTTACATCATGGTGACCAAAAGTGGATGCAGTATTCCAAGTGTGGCCTTACCAAGGCATTGTAATGTGGTATTAACATTTCATGTGGTCTTGATTCTATTCCTCTGTTAATGCAGCCTAGCACTGTGTTGGCTTTTTTGGAAGCTGCAGCACACTACTGGCTCATATTTAAATGATTGTCCACTAGGACTCTGAGATCCCTCTTGCAGTTACTACTATTGAGCAAGGTATGCCCTATACTATACCTGTACATTTGGTTTTTCTTGCCTAAATGTAGAACCTTACTTTTTTCACCATTGAATTTCATTTTGTCAGATAGTGCCCAGTATTCGAGTCTGTCCAGATCCTCCTAAATTTTAAGCCTATCTTCTGGAGTATTGGCTATTCCTGCCAGGTTGGTGTCGTCTGCAAATTTGGTGAGTTCCCCATCTATCCCCTCATCCAAATCGTTGATGAAGATGTTGAAGAGCACTGGGCCCAGAACGGAGCCCTGGAACACCCCACTACACACTTTCCTCCATGTAGATGCAGTTCCATTGAGGACCACATGCTGAGTGTATCATCAATTAAAAAGTGTCTTACAGCCTTCTTATTCAGATTGGAATTCAGATTGGAATTCATTGATTTTCATTCCAGAAATATTCACAATTACTACAAATGATACAAACAGTTAAAAATTTTTTGACATGTTTTTGAACCAGAGCAAAGATTAGGATTCTGATTGGTGCTGGTAGCCATTACTTACATAGTGTACAAGTATGTAGTTGTTTTTTAAGGCAATTAGATGTGTTCAGTGAAGAAAATCTATTCAGGGCTTTAGCAAAAGCCATCAAGTTCAAGAAGATTTCATTGTGAATGTGCAAATAGAAATGTTGGCAGAAACAATTGCCCATAATCCGCTGCAAGAAATGGAGGCTGGTTTTGCAATGAAATCATTTATGGAGAAACAGAATGATCACAAGTGGGAGAAAAGGCAGTGGAAGTGGGAGGGACTTCCAACTTCCTGCCAGCTTCCCTATTCACATTGCTTGTGGGAAACCGGCAGGAGCATTACCAATTGCTTCTCCTTCTTTTTGGCTGACTTATGGAACTGCCTGCCACTTGGCTGGCGAGAGGGGGAACAAAGAGAGAAAAACTGCACCCCCACTTCCCAAGCCTCTCCTTAACACATTTTAGATCATTCAGAAGAGAGTTGCTAGGTAGCTATCTGCCACTGCATTAAGGGTGGAAAAGTACTGGTGCTGTACTACCCTACTGTCATGAAGCAAGTTATAAGACAGCAAGGTTTTAGGATGACTTTAGCTTGGGCTTGGGCATTTCACTCATGATTCCCCCTGACTACTGCCACGACCTTGATGACAACCTACATCAACCCCAGAATGCCCTGTCACTGCCTTGATGGTAAAGCATGGCCACCATTATTCAATGGATCACTGGTGATCTGGGTCATGTCCATGGCTTTCTTTCTTTCACAAAGTATATTATGAAATAAGAAATGGCTTGCTTTGTATCCAGACCTTTGATTACAATTTAGTATGCTCAAATAAGCAAGTGTTCTTAAACCAATAACATAAACTCTGGTTTAAAGTTTACTTACAGACCAGGCTTGCTTACCTGCTCAATCATAATTTCAACTTTTGGCATTTTATAAAGCTATTCCTCACTGGTTGCATGAAGAGCAAAATAAGATAGAAAGGAAAGAGTTTGGGGCACATCCATGATTCATTAGCATTATAGTGTATAAATCCAGGAATCCTGCTTAGTCATTGCAAGGTCAACATTTGGAGAAAGAAAATAGAATCTGCAGATATGAAACAGTTCTTAGAGAAGGCAAAAATGGCCCCTGAGGTTTATTTTAGTCCTCATAGCTATCCCTGACCATGACCACTAAAAACTGATGGCATGCATCCACCATGCTAGGAATCAGATGAAAAATATAGCCTAAAGCACATATAGTTCCTAGCTGAACAATAAAAACAAATAGTTTATCTTTCCCAAAATCTGTTTGTCTACAGAATTCATACCAAAAATGTTGAGCCTGCTTTGGCTATCAAAATTTCATCCAACCCTGAAGCACACTGCATTCTTGGCTTCTCAACTTGATTAACTTTGCAAACTGATTGGGAGGAAATAGGAATAATCAATGCTTTTTTTCTAAAAAAAAAAAAGGTGCTGGAACTCAGAGGTGCTGTCACTGGAAGCGATGCCGATGTCTTGCTATGGCGTCACTGCCTGTCCTTTGCACACCCACCCCTGTGGCTCAGAGCCATATGCCACAGGGATTCCCCTTCCACAGCTGCCATGGGGATTCCCCTCCCCGCAGTTGCCACGCCATGTCCTGTGCTGAGCCCCCACCTGAGCTGCTCCGAACCCCGACCCAAAGCTGTGTTCCTCATGGCAGCGGTCTCTGGCGCCAAACAGCTGATGGCCTCCAGCACCGGCACTCGTTCACTTACTGCCCCATCGCTTCCAAATGCAGTAAGTGAGCGAGCGAGCAAGTAGTGTTTAAAAGCATTTGGAAGCGACGGGGCAGTAAGTGAGTGAATGAATGAGCAAATGGCATTTGGAAGCATCAGGGCAGTAAGTGAGTGTGTGAATGAGAAAATGGTGTTTGGAAGCGATGGGGTGTTCTGTACCAGCCTACTACCAACCCTGCAGAAAAGGCAGGGACAACCCCTTTACAAAAAGGCAAGAGGCTGGAACTAAGCCTGCCAAAGTTATTGACACAAAACAGAACAAACAGAGCAAAACCAAAACACAAACCATGAAACAGGAGCTATTCAAATGGTTGCCTTCAGCAAACCAGCTCTCCCACACATTCCCCTTTTAAACAGTTCAAGGTGTGGCTTCTCTCTGCCTCCTTCCGAGGTGCCCCATTGCCTTCCTCTGTTTACTCCTGATTGACTGCCTCCTGCATCGGGCGTCCTTGAACAGGGCCAGCTGTGGGTCATCTTCATCCATGCTGTCAGGCTCACACAGCTGGGTCTGCGTAGTAACCAGATGAGAGGGGCCTGGCTGAGGGCTCTGCAAAGCCTCAGGACTGTCCTCTGCAGGCTCTCCAACACCCCCTCCTCCTCCTCAGAATCATCCGACCCAACTGCCGAACCCACAGGCTGACCCTGAATCACAACACGGGGCAGTAAGTGAGTGAGCGAGCGAGAGGCCTTTGAAAGAGACGGAGTGAGTGAGGGAGAGGTTGAATGAGGTGCCTTTAAAAGAGACAGAGGAGTGAGTGAGAGAGACTGGAGGCTTTTGTGAGCAAAGTGTGAGTGGGAGGGAAGGCTTTTGCAAGCGAAGAGTGAGAGAAAAAGGGAAAAGTGAGGGGAGAAGGGAAAAAGAAAAGGCACTGACTTCTGACTTCCTCTGTTGCAGAAGTAGAAGGAAGCATTAACATTGAACCTCAACTTTTTGCTTTTCTATAATAT
Organism: Daboia siamensis; assembly: GCA_024449315.1. Lineage (NCBI taxonomy): Eukaryota > Metazoa > Chordata > Lepidosauria > Squamata > Viperidae > Daboia > Daboia siamensis. Next base: position 1,954,252 of record JAKJMR010000198.1, on the reverse strand, counting down.
TATAAACTAGCCATTTCTATAACAATAAATGAACCTAACCAATGAAACCCAAAATACCCCCCCCCCTTTTTTTTAGTAATCAAGTTTTTGACACCTTGTTAAGCACTGGTGATGCTTGAATATTGTCATGTCCTAAAAGTGGTACAATTTCTAAAAAGGTTGAAAAGCCCTGATGTAAATGCAGCCTAAATTGTTTATTGACATCCTATTTGCAAATAATATCTTACTTACCTAGTTGAGATTGTGGGAACGGCCAGAATTTGGCCTCCCAAGAATTTGGTCTCTCAGCCTTCAGCTTTCCCAAACCCCATTAAGGGCCTCCATGTGAGTTACAGTGAATGAGCAAACTCTCCTGACTCACAGGCAGGCTGGCATGTGGGAGGTTTGGGAAACGCTATGATAGAGCTTTCACATATATCTTTTTGTATCTTGTTTTTGTTATGATCTCATAGGCACCTGAGAAGTTCTCACTAGGTATCCAATTATTTCTATGTATCCTATGTTGTATGAGATTGATGGAGTTTTTTGTAATGTTGGAGGTGAATAAAAGTTCAGCGGGCAGTGCTTAGGAAGTTTTTTTGTGGAGACGAGGCTGCCTGGCTGGTTCAGGGCAACTCTATCGACCCGGGTCTGAATTCTTTTCCCTTCAGAGATGGTGTAGTTGGGCACCAGGGAGTGATGCAAAGTTCTTGCCTTAGCTGCAGACAACTTGCCTGTGCAATGTTTGCTGGCCGGGTCTTTTGGCGCACTCAGCAGCAATTCCTATTGGCCTTACAAAGCCAATAGGCCAGGCGTAGTCAACCTTGGCTCTTTTATGACTCGTGGACTTCAACTCCCAGAAGATGTTACATAACATAACATCAACTGGAAGATGTTAAATGTCCTTCTGTTTCTTTCCTTCCCAAAAATTGTGTTAATGAGTCCTCTCTAAGCTCTGCTGATTAGCTTGGCCTGAATTGTTTTGCCGCAAAATGGAACGGTTTGCAAGTTGCAGTTGAGACAGCCCATCTCATTTTAGATATATCACATATAACTGAAGCTTGTAATTATTTGCGTGTGCACGCTCAGCAAGTGTGATGTATTTGTGCTGGCATTTCTAGCCCTCTTTCCAACCACATCCAGAAAAATTTGTAACAAACATTGGAATTTTCAAGGCCATGTTTGGTATTTCCCAGGAATCTGTTACTGGAAGGAAAAAGCAATCCATGCTGCATTACTGATCCCAGAGAAGCATTTGCATGTATGCAGGCAAGTATTTTTTATTTTTCATTTCTTCCATTTTTGAATTACTCCTGCCTAGAAAAAAAATAAGGAAAGAAGAAAAAAAGAAGAAACTTCTAGTGATGATTAATTCATAACTTACCTTGAACCTCTGTAGAATTTGATATGATATATAAGGAATTGTTGATTATATACCCTTTGACTTCTAGCTAATATATCATAGAAAGAAAGATAATTTCTTAATACTAAGGGTGTCATGCATGTTTTGTGCATGGGGAAAGTATAATTGTAATGCTATCTGAACAGTATGTTTTTAAGTCTTAGCTGCAGATCCTTGGTTTTGTTATCTAGCCCAGAAGTCCCCAACCTTTTGGGCACCACGGATGGGGCTTTCCTTGTTTGTGGGGACCGGTTGCTGGCATGCTGCGGGCTCAGTACCGGTCAACAGACTGGGGGTTGGGGACCCCTGATATAGCCCAAAGACTGCAGACTATGACTGATAAAAAGTGGGAGCATGACTTACAGTATGTTGAGACCTACTGAAGGCTTATCACTAAATACTCTGATGGGAAGATATTCAAAGGACTGCAATACATGCCACAGATGTTGCACTAGCTACAGTTTTAAAACAATTCAAATTTGACATGGCTTCAACAATCCTCTTCCACCTGAAGCCTTCTAAATGTGTCGCATTACATTTTCAAATTCTTCTGGCAACAGAATGACTTGTAGTGTCAGGTTATAGAAGGATGGTCAAGACTGCATTTTCACAGTTAGGTGTAAAACATGTTCTATTTCAGTCACTTTACATAAAAAGGTAAAGGTTCCCCCGCACATGCGTGCTAGTCGTTTCCGACTCTAGGGGCCGGTGCTCATCTCCGTTTCAAAGCCAAAGAGCCAGCGCTTGTCCGAGGACTTCTCCGTGGTCATGTGGCCGGCATGACTAGATGCCAAAGGCGCACGGAACGCTGTTACCTTCCCACCATAGTGGTCCCTATTTTTCTACTTGCATTTTTACGTGCTTTCGAACTGCTAGAAGCAGAAGCTGGGACGAGTAACAGGCGCTCACTCTGCTATGCGGCACTCGGGATTCGACCCGCCAAACTGCCGACCTTCTGATCGACAAGCTCAGCGTCTTAACCCACTGAGCCACCGCGTCCCTTTTCACCTTACATACATGTATGTATATACTTAAAATGTTACAATATGAACAGCTGGCCTAGATTAGCCACAAAGGGACAGCAGGCACTTTTCATGTTTCACCCTCATTCCTTTGGAGAGCAAAGGGATGGATAATGTAAGGGAATTACCATATTAGCTGTGCTTGTAGAATAGAACACTTAGATGTGGCTATGTGGTTAGTTGATGGTTCAAGGAGTTTACAACCCAAAAAATTTGACTAAATAAATCATGTTTCACTTATTTATGCATAAACTTCTTTTATTATCTGAATGCAAACAAATGCAAACAATAAACAAAATTATGAAAACCAAAACCACATCACCTCCACCACTACCATCATCAATAGATTATTACATACAGAGCATATACAGAGTTCTACATCAGCATCTCAATGAATGGTAGCCACTATCATTTCTAGCTAATGTACATAGTTTGTAATTTATTTGTAAACTATAATAACATCAACACTGCAGAACGCTAAGTAGTTGGGGTCATAAATTTGTTTTCTTAGTGCTAGAGAATACGTCTCAGCTATAAGAAAGGCATGGAAAACCTCTTATCTTTGTCCTGATGTGTTCCATATGATAGGAATGTAATTCAAAAGAATATGTTCATTTGAAAATATTAAATATTGTTTCAAGATTAAATCAGCACTTTGCTGCACTTCCTACATCCTCAGGTAGACAACAGGAGGCAGATGGTTTCAGGTATGCAGTTTAGGCATTCTATTTATAAAATGGTCAACTGTTTAGTTAATCATTACATATTTAAATTAAAGGCAGGAGAGGGTGAGGCACAATTGCTTAAGTGATAATTCTTGGTACCCTTAATAAATTGTAATTCGTAGGTTTCAGTGAAATAGATGCCTAAATTTAACTGATAATAACTGATATAAATTTGCAATTTAAGTCTGCTATGATTTAAAAATACAGACACACAAATAATATTTGTCATTGTATAATTTAAGATATATGCTGTGTATATGTAATTTATATATGTTACAAATTATACTACCCACCCTGCACCCCAAAGTAGATATGGAAATCTATTGCAAAGAAAAACATGAAGGCAAGCAAATGTATTATAAAGTATATTTAATAAAACAAGTTATTTTAATGGCTCCTAAAGCAGATAAGCTCTACAACCATCTATTTCACAATAAATCTGCTAGCTTTTAAGATATTACAGGACTCTTTCTGACCTTTATTACTAGCTCTGATTTAAATAGAATGGCTTTCATGCCATACTGTAGATTCTTTTAAATTCATGGTTTTTCTCACCTATCCTTTAATTCAACCTATCAAGGTGATGCACAGTTTTAGCACACATGCTAACAGTAATAAGAATAATAAAGACGACAAAATTTTCTTTACAACTTGAAGACTGTCACTGGCTGATTGAATGAAAAGCATGAATGAATAATTTCTCTTAAGCAAAGACTCAAGATTTAATCCAGGTAAAAAGGGAAGGGAAAGGAAACACCAGGCCTATTGTAAGACACACCCATCCACCCCGTGACTCTTTTTCTTGTTTTGGGCTGCCTGAATTAGCAAACTTGCCTGAACTCAGTACAACCTGTGATTATAGCAAAGCAAAGTAACTAGATGTTTACATGGTTTCCGTATGAACAAGAAAATTGTGGGAGAGAAAAATTTCTTGATCCAAATGAATCGTTGTCCCCTATAAACTTTATGTCCCCTATAAAATTTCATTTACAATTGAAAACAAATATTATTTATGTATATATTAAATTTATATGCCACCTTTTTTCTTGTAGAATTCAGTGAATGTCATGAAATGTGTAATAATAAATTAAATTTCAAAATGCTGTTAAAAATACCCCTTCCTTGATTTTTTCAGCTTGTTTGGTCTTTCTTTTCCTGGTATTTATGTGTGTGTATCTGTGTGTCTGTGTTTGTGTGTCTAATAAATAAATAAATAGGTATTAACTATTTAATGATACTCTGAAAATGGTACTTCGCTAAACAAGATATTTTGTATATCAGTTTGCATTCCTAAATGCAAGATATATAACCTGACTTTGAATACTTGTGAAATTGGACTTGACATTCCCTCAGAATATTTCAACCAATCAATCTATCACCCAAACCAACCAATCATCCAACCAATCTCAATACACTGTAAAGATATAAAGCAAGTTGGAAAATGCTGACACATCTTCCAGGATTTTTCTTAACAATTTTTTGATGGAGTGATTTGTGTGTAAAATCTAGCAAAGGACTCAGTTGCTTACTCAAAGATCATTAAGAAAGAGAAAACATGTGGATCTGTAAATATGGATATGAAGAACTTCTAGTCTAGAAATCTAGAACTATCTAACACTTCTTCAAATATCTTATTAAAGCATTTTCTCATCTGTGTATTATTCTACTAGTTTTCAGTGTCCATATTTCTCATATTTCTGATACTGTTAATCTAATTAAATAATTGATTGAAATAAATAAGATTACTATAATTATTCATATAAATAGGTAACTAATCATGCTAGGCATTTTTATGGGGATCCTAATTCTCATTCAGACACAAATCTTAGTCTCTGAAAATTGGTACCTAATTTGCTTTCTCCCCTTCATGGATTACTGCCTTGTCGTGGCGAAGGGGCTTGCGTAATTCAATGAAGCTATGAGCTATGCCATGCAGGGCCACCCAAGACGGACAGGTCATAGCCGAGAGTTCTGACAAAATGTGATCCACTGGCGAAGGAAATGGCAACCCACTCCAGTATCTTTGCCATGAAAACCCTATGGACAGTACCAAAAGGCAAAACGATATGACGCTGGAAGATGAGCCCCTCAGGTCGGAAGGCGTCCAATATGCTACTGGGGAAGAGCAGAGGGCTAGTACTAGTAGCGCCAGAAAGAGTGAAGCGACTGGGCCAAAGCCGAAAGGACACTCAGCTGTGGATGTGTCTGGTGGTGAAAGGAAAGTCCGATGCTGTAAAGATTTTCTCTCCATAGGAACCTGGAATGTAAGATCCATGAATCAAGGAAAGCTGGACGTGGTCAAACAAGAGATGACAAGACTAAACATTGACATCTTAGGTATCAGCAAACTAAAATGGATAGGAATGGGTGAATTTAATTCAGATGACCATCAGGTATACTACTGCGGGCAAGAATCCCTCAGAAGAAATGGAGTAGCCTTCATAGTCAATAAAAGAGTAGGAAAAGCAATACTGGGATACAATCCTCAAAATGACAGAATGATCTCAGTTCGAATCCAAGGCAAACCATTCAATATCACAGTAGTCCAAGTCTATGCCCCAACCACCAGTGCTGAAGAGGATGAAATTGACTGGTTCTATGAAGCCCTATAGCACCTTATAGAACTAACACCAAAAAATGATGTTCTTATCATCATGGGGGATTGGAATGCTAAAGTAGGAAGCCAAAAGATAACCGGAATAACAGGCAAGTTTGGCCTTGGAGTGCAAAATGAAGCAGGGCACAGGCTGATAGAATTCTGTCAAGAGAATACGATGGTGATAGCAAACACTCTTTTCCAACAACCCAAGAGACGGCTCTACACATGGACATCACCAGATGGTCAACACAGAAATCAGATTGACTATGTGCTCTGCAGCCAAAGATGGAGAAGCTCTATACAGTCAGTAAAAACAAGACCAGGAGCTGACTGTGGCTCAGACCATGAGCTTCTCCTTGCAAAGTTTAGGCTTAAACTGAAGAAAGTAGGGAAAAGCACTAGGCCACTCAGGTATGAATTAAATCATATCCCTGTTGAATATACAGTAGAGGTGACAAATAGATTTAAGGAATTATATCTGATAGACAGAGTGCCTGAAGAACTATGGACAGAGGTTCACGACATTGTACAACAGGTAGCAACCAAAACCATCCCAAAGAAAAAGAAATGCAAGAAAGCAAAATGGCTGTCTGAGGAAGCTTTGCAAATAGCTGAGGAAAGGAGGGAAGCGAAAGGCAAGGGAGAAAAAGAAAGATACGCCCAATTGAATGCAGAATTCCAGAGAATAGCTAGAAGAGATAAGAATGCCTTCTTAAATGAACAGTGCAAAGAAATAGAAGAAAACAATAGAATAGGGAGGACCAGAGATCTTTTCAAGAAAATTAGAGAAATGAAGGGAACGTTTCATGCAAAACTGGGCATGATAAAGGACCAAAATGGCAGGGACCTAACAGAGGCAGAAGAGATTAAGAAGAGGTGGCAAAATTACAGAGAAGAACTATACAAGAATGAGCTTAACGTCCCTAATAATCACAATGAGGTGATCACTGACCTCGAGCCAGACATCCTAGAATGTCCTAGACATCCTAGAATTGCCTTAGAAAAGCTGAGCAACAACAAAGCTAGTGGAGGTGACAGTATTCCAGCTGAGCTATTCAAAATCTTAAAAGATGATGGAGTAAAAGTGCTACACTCAATTTGCCAGCAAATTTGGAAAACTCAACAGTGGCCACAGGATTGGAAAAGATCAGTTTACATTCCAATTCCAAAGAAAGGCAGTGCCAAAGAATGTTCAAACTATCGCACCATTGCACTCATTTCTCATGCTAGTAAAGTCATGCTTAAAATCCTACAAGCTAGACTTCAGCAGTATGTGGATCGAGAACTACCAGAAGTACAGGCAGGATTTCGAAGAGGCAGAGGAACTAGAGATCAAATTGCCAACATACGCTGGATCATGGAGAAAGCTAGGGAGTTCCAGAAAAACATCTACTTCTGCTTCACTGACTATGCTAAAGCCTTTGATTGTGTGGATCATAACAAACTGTGGAAAGTTCTTAAAGAGATGGGACTACCAGACCATCTTATTTGTCTCTTGAGTAACCTATATGCAGGTCAAGAAGCAACAGTGAGAACTGGACACGGAACCACTGATTGGTTCAAAATTGGGAAAGGAGTCCGGCAAGGCTGTATACTGTCGCCCTGCCTATTTAACTTATATGCAGAGCACATCATGAGAAAGGCTGGGCTAGATGAATCAAAAGCAGAAATTAAGATTGCCGGAAGAAATATCAACAACCTTAGATACGCAGATGATACCACTCTAATGGCAGAAAGTGAAGAAGAACTAAAGAGCCTCTTGTTGTGGGTGAAGAAGGAGAGTGCAAAACTTGGGTTGAAACTTAACATTAAGAAAACCAAGATCATGGCATCTGGCCCTCTCAATTCCTGGCAAATAGATGGGGAAGAAATGGAGGTAGTGACAGATTTTATTTTCCTGGGCTCCAAGATCACTGCAGATGGGGACTGTAGCCAAGAAATTAAAAGACGCTTGCTCCTCGGGAGGAAAGCCATGGCAAATCTAGACAGCACACTAAAAAGCAGAGACATCACCCTGTCAACAAAAGTACGTATAGTCAAGGCTATGGTCTTCCCAGTTGCAATGTATGGCAGTGAAAGTTGGACCATAAAAAAGGCTGAGCGCCAAAGAATTGAGGCCTTTGAACTATGGTGCTGGAGAAGACTCCTGCGAGTCCCTTGGACTGCAAGGCGATCAAACCGGTCAGTCCTAGAGGAGATCAATCCTGACTGCTCCTTAGAAGGCCAGATCCTGAAGCTAAAACTCAAATACTTTGGCCACCTAATGAGAAAGAAGGACTCACTGGAGAAGAGCCTAATGCTGGGAAAGATCGAGGGCAATAGAAGAAGAGGACGACAGAGAATGAGGTGGCTGGATGGAGTCACTGAAGCAGTAGGTATGAGCTTAGATGGACTCCAGAAGATGGTAGAGGACAGGAAGGCCTGGAGGAATGTTGTCCATAGGGTCGCGGATGGGTCGGACACGACTTCGCAGTTAACAACAACAACAACAAAATTTGCTTTCTAAACTATCTAAAACTGTTGCCATCTTATGTATTGCCTAATACTGTATGTATAAACCCTATTGAATGAAACTAACTTTATCTGTGCCCATGTAATTTAAAAGGGGGTGAAAAGTACAATTAAAAAAATACGAAAACCCAAAGTTGTTTTATTCCAATTTCACTTCGACTTACAATCCTTACTGCTTGGCAATAGGAAATGCCAGTTCAATCCATTTGAAAGCAAAATGATAGGTTAGAAAAGACTCATCAAGGATTTTATAAATTAAGCAGGCAATCTAAACTCTAGATTATAATGTTGTTTTTTTCCTGGAAACATTGTGATTTCCTCTAGATTTCTTTTTTTTTTTAATTGAAAAGTTTTACAATACAATTTAAGCATAAACTCCTTCCCTCCCCCTCCCCCAAACTTCCCCCCTCCCCCTCTCCTCCCCACTTCCCAGAGCTGAATACAGGGTATTGCCTCTAACAAACTTAAGCTAAAATATGCTAACCATCTATAATTACACTTTAAATCCTATCACACTTTAACTCCACTTAAACATAACTAAAAAATAATACATCTTATAATTCTAATACTCATTCATATGCTAAATGAAATTTTTTAGTCCCATATTTATTCTGAATATAATTGATCCATCTCTCCTCCATTCCGAAATATATCTCTGTTGCGATTGTTCTTTCAAATATGCTGAAATTTTTGCCATTTCTGCCAGGTTTGAAACTTTTAGAGTCCACTCTTCTATAGTAGGCAGTTCCTCCTTCTTCCAGTATTGCGAAACCAAAAGTCTTGCTGCCGTTATTAAATTCAACATCAATTTAGTTTCTATAACGGTACAATCTGTAATGATACCCAACAGAAATAACTGTGGCAAAAACCTTATCTTTTTCTTAAATATCTTCTGCATATTCCACCAAATTTTAATCCAAAAAGCTTTAACTTTTTTACAAGTCCACCATATATGGTAATACGTTGCGTCCTCACAACCACACCTCCAACATTTAGGCTGATAATTTGGATACATACATGCTAATTTTTTAGGATCTAAATGCCATCTATAAAACATTTTATAAAATTTCTCTCTTAAATTTTGTGCCTGAGTAAATTTTACATCCCTGACCCAAATTTTTCCCCAAGTATCCATCGTTATTGGCTCCTGAATATTCTGAGCCCATTTTATCATAACAAGTTCCGTTTCTGAATCTATTTCTATCAATGCATTGTATATCCTTCTTATATGCGCTTGACTCTGATCTCTAATTTGTTTTACCAAATTTTCATCTGTTGTCGAAATGCCAATTTTCTGATCTTCTTTCCATCTAGCTTGTAACTGGCCATACTGAAACCAAGTTTGTACTATTTTCCCTTCTTTTAAAATATTAAATGGCTTTAATTGCCGTACATTCCTTTCCAGTCTAAGAATATCTTTATATGTAGTCACATCATGTTTAAATCCCAAACTTATATTTTCTATCGCATGTTTAGGTATTGCCCAAAGTGGTATTTTATAATTTAACTTGTATTGATATTTTTTCCAAACTCGCAACAGGGCGTACCTTAGTATATGTGTCTTAAAAACATTATCCACCTTTTTATCATACAATAAATATGCATGCCAGCCATATAATAAATCACATCCCTCAACATTCAATAATCTTCCTTCTGTTAGAGTAAACCAATTACTAACTGACGATAAAGCCGCAGCCTCATAATATAATTTAAAATTGGGCATTTTAAGACCACCTCTTTCACGTATATCTTCCATTACCTTAAGTTTTACTCTCGGTCTTTTCCATGCCCAAATAAATTTATTAATACATTTCTGCCATTCCTCCAAATTTGAATCTTTTTAAAGTATGGTTATCATTTGAAACAAAAATAAAAATTTTGGTAAAACATTCATTTTCACTGCTGCAATTCTTCCCAGTAAAGACAATTGTAATTTTTTCCAACTATCTAACTCATTTTGTATTTTTAACCATAACAATTCATAATTATTTTTATATAATTTCACATTTGAAGCTGAAAGATATACCCCCAAATATTTAATCTATTTCAAATCCTGTTAATTTTTCTAAAACTTCCTTTTGTTCTGCAGTCATATTTTAGACAATATTTTAGTTTTTTGCCTATTTACGTTAAATCCAGAAACCTGTCCATATTGCAAAATTATTTCCATTAAGTCTATTACCAATTGAGTCGGTTGACTCAGTGTAATAACCAAATCGTCTGCAAATGCTCTCAGTCTATAATCTTGATCTTTAATTTTAACTCCCTTTATTTTATTTGAATCATGTATCTTAATCAATAATATTTCCAATGTTAAGACAAACAGCAATGGTGACAACGGACATCCCTGTCTTGTACCCTTTTCAATTTTGCAAGTTTCTGTTAAACTACCATTAATTATTATTTGAGCTGTTTGTTTCTGATATATTGCCCTAATAGGTTGTAAAAACTTATCACCAAACTCCATCTTCTCTAAGACTTTAAATAAAAACTGCCAATTCAATTGATCGAACGCCTTTTCAGCATCCAAAAAGATCAGCGCTGCAGGGACTTGATTATTTCTTTCCAAATATTCTAATATGTTTACAATATGTCTCACATTATTTTTCATTTGTCTACCACTTATAAATCCTGTTTGATCACTATAAATCTTTTGCTGCATAACCTTCATTAATCTATTTGCTAAAATCTTTGCAAATATCTTATAATCAGTATTTAAAAGCGATATAGGTCTGTAATTTTTAGATTGGGTAAGATCTTGATCTTCCTTTGGAATCAATGTTATAAATGCTGTTTTCCACGATGGAGGCACTTCTCCTCCAGATTGAATTGTTCTAAATAATTCTTTTAAAAGTTTCACCAAATCTAATTGTAAATTTTTATAATAAATGGCTGTCAAACCATCTGTTCCAGGTGCCTTACCCACTTTTAATTGTTTAATTGCTAAAATAATTTCTTCAGCAGTTATCAGTTGGTTCATCCCTTCCCTTTGCTCTTATGTGAGTATAGGAATATTCACTTTGTAAATACCTATCTAAACCTTGAGTTATATCCCTAGCATATAATTTAGAATAAAATTCAATGAAAGCCTTTTTAATAAGATTCTGCTGAAACACCTCTTTACCCTTATATTCTATCTTATCTATATTACGTGATTTTTGTTTTTTCCTTAACAAATAAGCTAACCATCTACCTGGCTTATTAGCATTGTAAAAAGTATTATGTTTGACATATCGTAAATTAGTTGCCACTTGATCTGCCATCAACATGTCAAACTGTCCTCTTAACAAATTGATTGCTTCTTTCAGCGTCTTATTAGATGGGCTCAAAATGAAAGCCTTCTCTTTCATCTTTATTTCCCCCTCTAATTCTTTACGCTTATATTCCAATCTACATCTATATTTATTATTCAAATATATTAACACTCCTGTCATATAAGCTTTACTTGCATCCCAAACCATTTCAATAGGTGTACCCTTATGCATATTTATAATAAAAAAAAATTTAATTTGTTTTTTGCATTCTTCCACATTTTCTTCATATCTAAATAAATTTTCATTTAACCTCCAAGATCTCCTATCTCCCTTCCCCTTGTCCAGTTCCATCCATACTGGACTGTGATCTGATAAAGAACTGATAAAGTTCTTGAGAATATCTTAATCTTCTTAACCCTGGGGAAAAAAAATCATTAGTAGTTAATACAAAGTCGATCCTGGAAAAAGATTGATGTCTATCAGAAAAAAAAGTAAAATCCCTTTCTTCCACGTTTCGTTCTCTCCAGACATCTCTCAGTTCCAAATCATCTTTCATATCAAAAAAAGATTTAGGCAATTTAGCATGATTTGGAGTACTTTTAAAAAGTCCTTTTTTATCTTTCTGTGTGTCCAGCACTCCATTCCAATCTCCCATTAAAATACATGATTTATAATCCCATTGTATTATTTTCTTATGTAAAATTCTCCTTGTTGATTAGGTGCATATAATCCAATTAAAAGTATTTTCTTCCCTTCTATTAAAAGTTCAATTATTATATATCTTCCTTGTTTATCTGCTTCAATTAGATTGGCTGTTAAAGTCTTCTTCACATAAATAACTATACCATTTTTCTTTTCTGGAGCAAATGCTATAAACTGTATACCCAGTCTGGAATTTATCAAATATTTTTGATCAGATAGACAAATATGCATTTCTTGCAAGCATATAACATCATTGTTAAATTGTTTCAAATACTGAAATATTTTCTTTCTCTTTTGTGGTGAGTTTAAACCATTAACATTCCATGTCAGAAACTTTGTCGCCATCTTTTGTGACTTGAAGCTTGCAGATCCACAAGCATCTGCTTCTTTGGCCTCGCTCCTCCCACTGCTTCACTATTAGATTCTTGAGTTGTAATTGTAGAATACTGTTTCTGTTGTTGTTGTTCTTGTTCCTTTTGTCTGGTTGCAGCCCTTGTCATTCTTTGATCCCTTGGTTCTTCAGGTGGTGCCAGGGGCTGCGCAATTTCCAAAGTTTGCTGTACATCTTTTACAATCAATGAGGTGATTTCTTCAGCTTTCTGTATGCCTTCCACTTGTGCCTTTCACGCTCCTTCTTCCTCTCCTCTTTTGAATTCTGGGGGTGGTGATGAACCTGCTTTCAGTACATTACAATAAAAATCTCGTGCCTTCAGAACTGTATTAAGACGATATCTTGTACCTGCATAATTCACCACTATCCCAGTTGGTATCTCCCAACTAAACTGGATCTGTCATTTTTTAAATTCATCTGTCAGGAAAACAAACTTTTTCCTTTTTATTAAAATTCTTGGTGAAATTTATTTCAAAATTAAAACCTCTTCATAAGCCACTTTAAATCTGTTATTATAAAAGGCTTGAATAATTGCATTTCTGATCATTCTCTTTGTAAAATAAACAACCACATATCTTGGTAATTTTCTTTGCCTAGCAATCCAGGAATTGACATGAAATATTTTGTCTATTTCCAATATAAAATCTTCAGCTCGCCAACCCAAAATAGGCGCCACAGCTTTTGCCAACATCTCTTCCAAATTTTCTTGTGGATTTTCTTTCAAACCTCTTATCCTCAAGGCAAACTCCATGTCTATATTGTATCATTACCACCTCATCATCAATTTTATCAATTTTGTTCTCAGCTTCACACATTTTAGCCTCCAATATCAAATTATTTTCCTTAACTTCTATTTGTACCTTACATATTTATTTGAATATATGTTATATAGTTGATCTTAATACTATCCACATTTGTTCAGAAATCTAGACTTCTGAGTGGCAAGACTCCGTCGATGGCGGTCATTTCTGACCGTCAGCCCCGTTGTTCCGTTTGAATCGTGAAAACAGCAACTATCAGCTGTTTCACGGTTTGGGAATCCTCCCCTCGGGAGAAGGGGCGTGAGCATTCAGGTAGACGTAGAGTGCGTCCTCTTGGATTCATGGCTCAATTTTGAAGACCATATAGGAGCCGTGACCAGGGGGGCTTTTACCCAGCTTCATCTGGTGCGCCAGTTGCAGCCCTATCTGGACCGAGATGCTCTACGCACAGTCACCCATGTGCTCGTGACCTTCCGGCTAGACTACTGCAACGCTCTCTACATGGGGCTGCCCTTGAGGACCACTCGGATGCTTCAACTGGTGAAGAATGCAGCTGCGCGAGTTGTTATGGGAGTTTCCTGATACTCCCGTGTAACACCTCTTCTCCGTGAGCTGCATTGGCTTCCGGTTGCCCTCTGGGTGAGATTCAAGGTGCTGGTAATGACCTATAAAGCTCTAAATGGCTTGGGTCTGGATTATCTAAGGGTGCACCTGCTGCCGGCATCAACTTCCCATCGTCCTGTGCGCTCCCACAGGGAGGGCCTTCTCAGGGTGCCGCCGGTTAGGGAGTGCTGGCAGGTGATCCCCAGAGGGAGGGCATTCTCTGTGGGTGCGCCTGCCCTTTGGAATGATTTACCTATGGAACTCCGGACCGCCCCTGATCTGCGTTCATTTTGCCGGGACTTGAAAACCTGGCTTTTTGATCTATCAGGCCTGGACTGAAGGGGTTTTAGCTTTTTAAATATTATTTTAATTGTTGGGCTTAATTAATTTAATTTATTTTAATTTTATATTATCTTTATATTGTATTTTATACTGTCCTGTAAACCGCCCTGAGTCCTTCGGGAATAGGGTGATATAAAAATCTAAATAAATAAATAAATAAATAAATAAATAAATAAATAAATAAATAAATACTTAAAGCACATACATATGGAGCATGTAGGTCAGTGATGGCAAACCTTTTAGAAACTGAGTGCCCAAACTGCAACCCAAAACCCACTTACGTATTTGGTGCTGGGTGGGCGTGGCTGTGGTGGTTAAAGGTAGACTGGGTGGGATTAAAAAGTTCAATCAATTCCAACTTTGCCAGATCTTTTTTTTTCCTACAAGAAGTTGAAATTGATTGATTGATGGAACTTTTTTTTTTTTTGCACACAGCGGTGGAGGCCTAAAGCGAACAGTTTTTATAAAACCCAGGTGAAGGCCTAGGACTGGGGCGATGGCGTGTGTGTCCACAGAGAGGGTTCTGCATGCCATCTGTGGCATGCGTGCCATAGGTTCGCCACCACAGATGTAGGTGATGCACTCACCAGCAGCAGATTATATAATCCAAACAGAAGCAAAAGATATCCCTCAGCATACCATTGTCAGAAGGACTATAAAACAAGCTGCCTTTTTGTGAAGATTTCTATGTTTGTACTAGATTTTATGTCTGTGGCCTTCCCCACAAAACCCACAGTCATGGATGTAATATGAAATATGTATAAATATGTATATTTCTGAATGCATTTGTGCTTATGTTCACATATATATGATTAAATACCAAGGATAATCTGATTTGGAGGCCTGCTTCTTCGATGTCAGTAAAGTATGTTTGCACTCTGTGTATATTTCTCGATGATATTGAAATTCAGGTTTCCTATATATATATGCAGATAGGGACGTGGTGGCTCAGTGGGTTAAGATGCTGAGCCTGTCGATCAGAAGGTCGGCAGTTTGGCGGATCGAATCCCAAGTGCTGCGTAGCAGAGTGAGCGCCTGTTACTCGTCCCAGCTTCTGCCCACCTAGCAGTTCGAAAGCACGTAAAAATGCAAGTAGAAAAATAGGGACCACTCCAGTGGGAAGGTAACAGTGTTCCGTGCGCCTTTGGCGTCTAGTCATACTGGCCACATGACCACGGAGACATCCTCGGACAAGCGCTGGCTCTTCGGCTTTGAAACGGAGATGAGCACCGGCCCCTAGAGTCGGAAACGACTAGCACGCATGTGCGTGGGAACCTTTACCTTTTTATATATATGCAATAAAAGTCTTCATCTTCAAAGATATTCTAGAAGTTCAGCTGGATGAAAGAACAACATAGCACTGCATACCTATACCACTTAAACATATCAAGCAATCATCCATATAATGTAATTATTATTTTTTATATCAATTTTATTATTGATATGCCATAAACAGTAATTTATAAGCTACAATGGTTAGTTTCACAAAACAAAGTCAGAATAAAACAATCACATTATGGCTTAGTGAAATTTGTATTTCCAACCAATGACTAAAACAAAGTCACTTTTGAAATTTCATGTCTGACAAGGGATTTGAATTTACATTATCATAATCTTAATTCATCATGTTAAATTCTATGCCAGAACTGAGACTATATTTGATTTGTGAGTAGTGTGTATAGGCTATATTGCTCAAAATATTAATATGGACAGAATTAAAAACTACATCATGTATACCTTATTAAGAACGCATTTTTTTTCCTTGTGTCACATTAAAATTATTTTTTTAAAATAATTTTTAAAAGGCCATGAAAATTTACCCTAAGACTTTAGGAACTATTTGCCATTATAGGACTCACTTATCTTTGTTACGTTCAAATGCAGAATACCAACACCCCACATTTATTGAAGATATTTCTAAATTACCATAAACTATTATTTGCATACATTAGATATTATTAAGGGATGTAGTTTGTTGATGTGTTTAAAGCTTTCATACCATATTTTCCCCATAAGAAGAGGCCAAAATTGAAGGAAGCTATAAAAAAATATAATCATGCTCATCAGAAAGTAGATTAGCCAGGAATTTTCAGCAACCTCCTGGTCAATAACGTCTGAACACTTGATACCATGATTCTAACTTGTTATTGCTTTTCACAAGGCAGAGAGTTATTGCTTTTCACAAGGCAGCATGTTTCAAATGCTTCCAGATAATCCAGCCAAATATAAGTCATTGCATCATTTATAATATTTTCCCTTTGCAACAGAGTCAGTGAGCTGGTCAGATCACAAATTGTTCCATTTAGATATGTTGGATACATACATAATGCAAGCCAATATTTAAAAAGATAAAGTAAAAAGGGGCATTTTTATGCAAAAAATTCATGAGGGAAGCCATTTGTTCTCACCTGTACACTTAAACTATAAACTAGGTCACATAGATAACTTGTGTCTCCTAGATCTATTTTATTATACCAAA
The DNA here is from genome assembly GCA_024449315.1 of Daboia siamensis. Taxonomy (NCBI): domain Eukaryota; kingdom Metazoa; phylum Chordata; class Lepidosauria; order Squamata; family Viperidae; genus Daboia; species Daboia siamensis. The sequence continues at coordinate 1,937,482 of JAKJMR010000198.1, read as the reverse complement.
TATCTCCAAGATTACATCATTAAAGTTGAATAATTTGGATTTTTCATCAGTATGATGATTTTTGTGGTTCTTTTTTTTCTTTTAAAAAAGTAAAGGTTAGTACAATGTGTTATATTTCATCTTCGCATTTGTATTTTGCCTTAATCCAACTGTAAAAACAAAAACCAAACCAAACCAAAAATACATAAATTCATTCTGGAAATTTAACCCTGCTTATTTCAATGATGTTCTTTATTTCACCTTCGTACTTTTGTGGCCTTTGCTACAATAAAAAATAAAAGTTCAGGCCCTTGATAACAAGAAGTTACCCTCTCTACAGCAAGTCAAAAATAAGACACATTAGATTTTATTGGAATGCTTAATTTTTGAATTTTCACAGTGATTTTGCACATTACTGTAAAATATTATTTTAAGAAATATAATCATTAAAGTCAGCAAACTGGCACCTTTTTTCATAATTCTTTAAACTGCATATGATTAAAATATTTTGAAATTAAGAATGACAGTGGAAGAGTGATAAAAAAGATCCAGCATTGAAGTAGCAGACTTGGTAACAAATATAAAGGGCAGCATCTTGAATGACAGTTCCACGTGCCTCTTTATGAGAAGTGATCCAAAGATCACTATTCTCTCCACTGCATTTCTGATGTGCCTGCAAACTGCAGAGGACCTCACCTGAGCAAGTGGTAAGAAAGTCCTATTTTAAGGTACATCTTTGCACTAGCCCTGTACTTTTCTTCAGAAATTGTGCTCTAATGTTTTAATCTATTATTATTTTGAATATTATTACTGATTGAACTACTTAGTTGGCTGCATTTGTCCACAGGTTCTAAAGTGTCTGAATTAATAATCACAGATTAAATATTTAATAGATTATAATTTTAATGTTGTAGAATGGAACAGGTTTGGCACCTTTTTTGAGATTTATTGATTCAAGTTTAAAACCTTTAGTATTTTCTGACCATTTGCTGTGTCATTAGCTTGACAGCACAAGCTTATCAACCTGAGCATAAACACCACTTTCTTCAAAGCAACTGGCTACCGAACTGCAACTTGAATCAATCAATTTAACTTAAAGTCTTATTGCATGATGCAGTGGGAGATTTGCTCAGAAAAGGAAAAGATTTGCCTCTCTTGATAAATTATTAAAGAAAACCTGTTCTGAGTGCCAATTTTGGAAATTCCTAATGTATTTTTAGTTTCCATGGAGAATATGGCATTCACATACTTTCCGTTTGGGTTTTTTTCTGCAATCATGTTGCCTTTTCTGCAGACCTCTGCCACAGTAAATTCACTCATAACTTTTAGCAAAGGAACTGCAGAATATGTATATATTCCCTGAGGGTTGGTAACATCATGATATATCATGAAGTCAAGGATCATATTTCTACCCATTTATATCTGTCTAAGGTGAGTGTGCTACGAAATGAAAAAGGCATATCTTTTCTTGCATATTTTGACTGAAAGCTTTCATTTTGTTTCTTAACTATCCCAAATGGGAATGCTGACTTAGTTTTGATAGATATTAGTGGCTTACAAAAAAGGGGTGAGATGCATGCCTAATCCAATTCACCTCTTAAAATTCCATAATCTTATTGCACATCCTAAAATGGGTCCAAAGAAAGTCCATTGTACATCATGTTTATGGATTGTCAGTTGTAAATCTGTCCCATATATTATCGTAAATGAAGAAAAATTCAGGAAAACATCAATAATGGGACTAACCTTAACATAAGACATCATACTAGATGGCCTTAATAATATCATAGCTCAGCATCCTATATATCTATAAAATATATTATTAGATTCAAATATTATTTTAGGCTTCTCCTTAAAAAAATCTGAGTAAGCAAATAGAAATGCTAACGTACAAGTATAAATGTTGTTTTCCTAATGGAATGTATGATGTTCTCCTAATAAATGTACTACAATATGTAATCATCATGATACAACACTTGCCATGATCAATTTAGTATAAACTGTTCAAAATAAGTGCCAAAGAACAATTACCTTGTTCTGCATATGCATTGTGTGGCCTGATCTTATATATATTTACTTAGAAGTGGAACACCTTCATCAAAATGCATTCAACAACTCACCCATGTGCATGTCAAAGTAAGTAAAGTCCTAATTTTCTCATTGAACATTCTGAAGTTAGATTATAAAAGACATTGCTATAGTCCAGTCATGAGTGGCAGGTGGCCTACTGGTGAAGCATTCAATCCTAGGTAGCGGTAGATATTTCTCTCCTAGGGTGCAAAGTAATAATATCTGCTGCAAACTCCATGTAGATGTCAGGAAGACATCTGGCCAGGAAATGCTCAGCTCCATCCAGGCACTCCTACCCTGAATTAAGGGATTATAGAGTTGCAAAAATGGGGTTAGTGTTATAATCCAGCTCCATATAGGTCTACTTAGGAATCCTGACAAACATATCCCCATGTTTAAGAATGTATGATTGCAGCCTGGCTCATCAACTTCACTTCTTTCAATTGCATCAAAGGCATCTTAAGGATTTAATGTTTCTTTGCCCATAACTCATCAAAATTCCATATCTTATTTCAAAATCTCACTTTCATACATTGTTTTGAAGGAAAAGAATATTGGAAAGATAGATGCTGTAAAATATGAAAGGCTTAAAATGCCATTTTATGTTTGCTATTTGTTTGTTGTTAACTCTTTTAACAGTTAAAGATGTACATTTGGGATTTCTTCTTCTAATTTACTTGCAAACCATATACAAGATAATGGCTAATGTTAGCTGATACTACTGATTGTAGATTAAGATCTAGGTCTGCCAGATGCTAGTTTAGTTCTCAGCTGTTAACCCATGCTGGAGTTTAGTCTGTTCCTGATCCACTACACTAATCATCATGCCATTTACACAATCTCTATGGATAAGTACAATGATCACTAAAGAAAACCTTAAAACAAATCCCAAAGATTGACAGTGGAAAGGTGATAATACTTTATCCAATTAGCAACAGAAAAATTTGCTAAGTGTACAATAGAGGTATATATTAAATAAGGATGCAGTCTTAAATTGGGCCAAAATTGTACAGCTGCTTCTATCAGAAAGCATAGTTGACTCAGTCAGGACATCCTGTGTATAAAATATAGTATATATAATATAGTGATGAGAAAAGTAAAGTGGAACAAGTATGCTATGTCAAGATATGTCCTGCATGATCTGCCAAACATTTTCTGTTATAGATGCTCTTCGGATAACATTACTGGAATCTAGAGGTCATTGCACTGTTTTGTGTGAATCAAGGAGAACTAGCCAAGTTTGCAAAACACATCAGAAAGCACACAAAGTTATCTCTTAAGTGCAGCATGAGTAGCCCATCACTTATAGAAGGGCATTCTCCATGGTGGCTCCCTCAGAGATTAGACAGGCCCCCCACTCTAACACTCTTTTGAAAGGTGCTGAAGATGTGGTTCTGCAACCAGACCTGGGGTACCCAGAGTGGGATGGAGCCCAGTAAATGGCTAGTTTGAAAGTGTGTTGTCACCGGGGTGGGGTGAGGGTTATTATTTTTCTTATTATTTTACTTCTTTTATATGGTGATTTTATACCCATGTAAGCTGCCTTGAGTTGCCATGTGCAATATAAATTTTCATTCATTAATAAACAATCAATCAAATAAATAAATAAATAAATAAATAAATACAGCACGATAGCCCATCTACCACAACTCCAGACCATGACCTGAATATTCTCTTCTGTTTTGGTACCACCATTGAACTGCCCATAAGTTTCATGTGAATTTAACATACAATTTACAGAGATTCTGTAGGAAGCCCGTCTTTCCCAAACCCAGGCAGGAGTAATGGTTCTGAAGAAGAGGAAAGGCTGAGTTAAAATGGAAGCTTTGGTAAACACTCTTTTGGTGGAGGCAGCAGCAGTTTTCTTATGCCTTGTGACCAGCTTTTTAGGGACTTGACAGACCAGGGTTTCTCAACCTTGGCAGCTTTAAGAAGCGTGGATTTCAACTCCCAGAATTAACCAGCCAACAACTCTACACTTATGAAAGCCACCAGGTTGAGAAACACAGTCACAGACATTTGTTCAAAAAGAACAAAAGGTCTGCAAGTAAAGGTGAGAAATATGAATGAGACACCAACAAAAGTGCTCCCTTTTGTACTTTCCCAGATTGTTCCACACGGATTGTCTTTTCTGAGATATTCTTCATACTTTGTCCTTTGATTTAGTGGAAAAGTATATGCTTTTGACTTCTTTTCACACCAGAAAACAGGCTTAAATAAATCATTATGGATGGTTTCATGGGGTTATTAGACTTAATTATACTGTGGCTAAAAATATCAGGGGGTCCTATACAGTCTAGGGGTCTGCAGTCTCCTTGGCCTCCTACATTTTAAATGTATATCAATATCAAATTTTTTCATGGATTTTTTTTCCAGATTACAGAGAGTGGGTAACCTCTGAGGTTACAGAATGAGCTGGCTATGATTGTCTATCAATCAAAGAAGACGGTCCTGTAGAAACTGGAAAAAATAGTTTGATTAAGCTTAATTTCATTTCAGCACTTTTTAAAAAAAAATTGGGATGATGAAAACTTTTAAAAGAAACATTTCATACCACATGGCAAAAAGTATGAAGTATCTCTTTTGGAATAATTTCAGCCATGTTGTTTGCAAGGACTGTGCAACTGCTTCCGAAGTAGCTGCCTGTTGTCCTCATCTGCATGCATGTTCAGAAAGCTTCAGATTTCTAAAAAATGCTAAAAAAAAAAAAAAGAAAGCTGGGCAAAACTATCTTATATGCTTATACTGCTAAGGATCATGGTGCTGCTTTGATACCCACATACTGGTTGCTGCATCCAGCACTTAAATCAAGTAGGGAAAGTGAAACTGATCCCTTTGTAGTCACAAATAGATAACAAATGTGGTATGACCAAAACATATTAAAGAGTATGCAGGATGGAGAAGTTCCAGAAATGCAGATGCATATGTGGTTGCCAGTCACTGCAAGGGAAACTTTATTACTTTGAATAATGTTTCAGAAGGCAATGGGATTGCAGACTGACAGAATGGAAAAGGTCAACATTGTCTGCCATCCTGTCACACGATCCCTCTGACATACAAACTGCACTTTTGTTCATAATCTGAACCTGGAAAAGACCTGGAGAGAAAAAAATTGTAAGGTTTTTCATATAGTCTCTCTGATGGGAAGAAGTTGAAATGGGCTAAGGAGCTGGCAGAAAACCAGCAGGGCTGAAGTTAAAGTCAAAGCGAGAGAAGGCATTTAAATGTGACTTATTAGTAGTATTCTGGAAAATCAGATATCTGTGGAAATGCTGTTTCATGGAAGGAGGACAGTGATTGAGAAACTACATTCTCTTAGTGAAGAGATGGCCATCTACCTGATCTTACTGGACAGGTAAATACTATTGGAAGTGGGTGTTTCCACAGAAATCCAATGCTTGAATAATTAAGAGTTTTGAAAGTGATGGCTATCAACTTGAACTGCATATGGGAGCCAATTGGCAACCATCATAAATGTTGCAGTAGTGATATTGTAATGGCAAAACAGGTTGTATGTGTAACTACTCAAGCTGCCGCATCCTGGATGAGCTGTAGCTTACAACTGTTCTTCAAGAGCAGTACCATGTACCACACATTGCAATAGTCTAGTTGACAGGTAAATAAGGTATGACTGACTAGGAATAGGGCCTCATGTTCTGTCCTCCTGAACCATAAATCAGTAAAACTGTACATAAAATGGAATTCTACAAAGGTTCTTATGGATATAATTGTCATCTTCGCATAGAGTAGGAGCTATGAATCCAAGCTCACCTCCAAGTTAAAAGTCAGATTTATATGGAGGAACGTGACTGTATCTAGAACTAAAGCAGCATTTCTCATTTCAAACACAAAGCCACTCCATCCAGCTGGGATTTTAAGCCTGACCTGGTGCCTCTCTATATCCAGTTTCTAGTTTATAGACAGTAAAGCACTTTGACAGAATCATCTGTTTTACCCTGATCCTAGCAAAAAAAAAATTTTTCTGTATCCATTAGCTTTAGGCAAAAAATCAGATATATTTCCTAAATCAGTTTCATATTCATTGATATAAATATGCATGTAAGTCCCAGGGAGGGATTGTAGTAAAGTATACATTGGCATGCACAATCTCTCAAAATTTAAGCCATGTTCAATCAGGGCAGGAATATCTCCTTGAAACTTTGAAAAATAAGAACTAATGACTTTTGACTATATTGGATCAGACTGAGAAAAGGCCTGAATTGAGACAAAGTAGCTTCCAATGATATTTCCTAAGGCAGCGTCTCCCAACCTTTTCTATACCCCGCACCCTTATAATGCTTTTGATATATTCTTGCACCCCTTACAAAAGTTTGAAATAACAGCAACGAATTATGCATATACACTATAATTTTGAAAACCCAAGTTTTCACACCCCCGGTTAGGAACCCCTGTCCTAGATATTGAGAGATATTGCTATTTTCAATGCAGCAGCTTCAGCCACCATGACCATTGCTGAAAAATATTGAAAGCTGTAGATCAATGACTCTTGAAGGCCCAAAACTTCTTTCCTTTGCTCTTGCAGAAATGTATCTTCTTTCTAAAAAAATAAATAAAAAATGTCTGATAGTATTACACTATATTTTTTCCAGGTTAAACATGAAGCAAGGATCAAAACTTCCTTTTTGTTTTATGGTGCTGCTAGTGATGCTTAGCTGTCACCATGAAGTTGCTGGAGAACAAAACTCTCAACAACCCCAAGGATCTTGTGTAAATTGGATGGCTGGAACACCAGGTCACCCAGGTCATAATGGAGAAGCTGGGAGAGATGGACGGGATGGAAGAGATGGCCAAAAGGGAGAGAAAGGAGAGCAAGGTGATAGGTTTAATGTTCATTTTGTTTCTGTGAGAATGATATATTCTCTAAACTAGTGTCCTCCAGGTATTTTTGAACATAATTCCTGTGCTAGCTAAAGATTATGGGAAGTGTTGTGTAATATATTGGGTGACATCAAGTGGGTAAGCCTGCTTTAATTCATTTAAATTAGGTTTCCTGATTAAATGGGATGGAGATGATTATGTACACCATTGTTTTTCAAACTTTGTCAACTTTAAAATGTTTGGACTTCAACTTCAGGAATTTCCCAACCAGTATGGCTGGCGGGGGAATTCTGGGAGTTGAACCCCTCATATCTTACAGTTGCCAAGTTTGAGAAACAATGATTTACACCAGTAATTCTCAAGATAGTCCTTTTTTCAAAATTTTTCTTCAGATTTATAGAAAAAACATAACAGAAATATACAATGGTATACTTGCCCCAGAAAAAGAATGTTGATGTTAAAAAAAATCTGAATTATGTTACTCATGAGTCATTAGGTGCACATAGTGCAGCTGAACAAGATGGATGAAAGAAAAACTGATGTTCTTACAGATTTAACTTACTGGAAAAAAGAAATACATTTATTTATGAATATTGTATGGAGTTTCTCTTTTCTTTTCAGGGCTGCCAGTGTTGTTTGACAGCCTTCCCGGCACTTTTCAGATTTGTTTGGCCAGCAACTCTCTCCAAAAATATCTGCTGAAATATCTGCTTCCCAAATGCATCTGGATATTTCATATCACAGCTGATAAAACAATTAAAAAGAATAAGTTTCCTGGAGGAAACTGATTATCTGGACCCGTACCAATCGGGCTACAGGCCCGGATACAGCACGGAGACGGCATTGGTTGCGCTGGTGAATGATCTCTGGAGGGCTCGGGACAGGGGTTGTTCCTCTGTCCTGGTCCTATTAGATCTCTCAGCGGCCGTTCGCAGTCGGTGTTGACGGGAGAGCAGAGATCCGCCCCGAGGCCTCTCATTTGTGGAGTTCCTCAGGGGTCGGTTCTCTTGCCCCTCCTGTTCAACATCTATATGAAGCCGCTGGGTGAGATCATTCATGGTTTCGGGCTGGGGTATCATCAGTACGCTGATGATACCCAACTTTTTCTTTCCACCCCGAACCAACCCAGCGATGCCCTCACCATGATGTCCTATTGCCTGGAGGCGGTCCAGGTCTGGATGGGGAGAAACAGGCTTCGTCTCAATCCCGCCAAGACTGAGTGGCTGTGCATATCGGCATTTCGGGTCAACCAGACTATTCCATCTCTAACGATGGGGGGGTGAGGTGTTACCCCCCATTGATAGGGCTTGCAACTTGGGCGTCCTCCTGGATTCACGACTCAATTTTGAAGACCATATGGGAGCCGTGACCAGGGGGGCTTTTGCCCAGGTTCGCCTGGTGCGCCAGTTGCGACCCTATCTGGACTGAGATGCCCTATGCACAGTCACTCATGCGCTCGTGACCTCCCGTTTAGACTACTGTAACGCTCTCTACATGGGGCTGCCCTTGAGGACCACTCGGAGGCTTCAGCTGGTGCAGAATGCGGCCGCGCGAGTTGTGATGGGGGTTTCCCGATACTCCCATGTAACACCTCTACTCTGCGAGTTGCATTGGCTCCCGGTTGCCCTCCGGGTAAGATTCAAGGTGCTGGTGATGACCTAAAAGGTAAAAGGTAAAGGTTCCTCCACACATGCATGCTAGTCGTTTCCGACTCTAGGGGCTGGTGCTCATCTCCGTTTCAAAGCCGAAGAGCCAGCGCTTGTCCGAGGACGTCTCCGTGGTCATGTGGCCGGCATGACTAGACGCCAAAGGCGCACGGAACGCTGTTACCTTCCCACTCTAGTGGTCCCTATTTTTCTACTTGCATTTTTATGTGCTTTCGAACTGCTAGGTTGGCAGTAGCTGGGAGGAGTAACAGGCGCTCACTCTGTTACGCGGCACTCGGGATTTGACCTGCCAAACTGCCGACCTTCTGATCGACAAGCTCAGTGTCCTAACCCACTGAGCCACCGCGTCCCATGGTGATGACCTATAAAGCCCTAAATGGCTTGGGTCCGGGATATCTGAGGGAACACCTGCTGCCGGCATCAAGCTCCCTTCATCCAGTGCACTCCCACAGGGAGGGTCTTCTCAGGGTGCCACCGGTAAGAGATTGCCGGCGGATGACACCCAGGGATAGGGCCTTCTCAGTGGGTGCGCCTGCCCTTTGGAACCAGCTGCCAGTGGAGCTGAGGACTGCCCCCGACCTCCGTTCATTCCGCCGGGACCTGAAGACCTGGCTCTTCAAGCTCTCTGGCCCAGGCTGAGAATCTTAATTTTAATTTAGTTTTAATCTTAATTTTAACTGGGGTTTTACCAATGAAGGGACTAATATAATTTTTTTTTAATCTGTTTTTAACTTTTGTATCTGTGTTTTTTAATCACCCTGTAAACTGCCCTGAGTCCTTCGGGAAAGGGCGGTATATAAATGTAATAAACTAAAATAAATAAAATAAAATAAAATGACAGCAATAGAATCCAATAATGAAGGAAGGCACAAGGAAAAAAAACAACACTATAAAATACATTACTAAAATTTATCAAGTAGCATACTCAGGAGCAAATTAAACAATATTGAATAAATATATATTCTAGAAGAAGATAATTATTCTTTTTTTCTCATGGTTGTACATTCTTAGCATAACAGGGTAAAGGAGGAATAGAAGGTTATTAAAAATAAAATGGTAAAGTTGATTTTTTCATTGAACTTGAGAGAGGAACAAAACTGTATGCTTATAAACTTTAATTTAAACATTAAAAAAGAAGTGGGGATGACAAAGGAGTAAAAGTTTCTAGGAAATGCCATAGACTAAAGAACTTTTTTTATTTTGGGTTTTGGGGAGGTGTTTGACAGACTGACAAAAATCATGTATTAAAACTTCACTGCTGAAAATCAGTGCATCCTTGGTTGTGTATAATTATTATTTTGGTTATAGTATTTTAGTTTAAGTATTCATAACTCGTGCTTTGATAGATTTCCCTCTAGTTCTAGAAATATGGTAATACATTTTATATAGACAAACTAGGGATATCACATAGGAGAACAAATGTATCCTGAACAAATTGTGATTGTTATGAACTATTTTGAAAAGTTAGTGAAAGGATACAAGCCAGGTATCAAAGATACAAAAGCTGTGATTTAGGCAGAGGAAAATCTGTTTCAAGATTACATCACTGTGCCGGCTACGCAACACACCATCATTCCATCACAATGGGTCTCAAAAGTTTTAATAGTATATAGATTTAGCCATGTTTGGGATGAACAACCATCATTCCACCTTAATAATGGCACATAGTTCCTCTTGAGTAGCATTTAGCACAGAGCCAGTTGATTTTGTATAATTGCTTGTCTCATTCCAACAAGTTCTTGATTTACTGGTGCTAGGACATTAACAGTAGTGCTCAAGGACTGTGAAATGAGATCTGCAAATTCATTAACTTTAATCATGATATGCCCCACTCCAGCTGGGGAAATTAAAGATATTCCATAGCCTCAGTATTAAAAAGCATTTCTTTTTTGCCATCTATAGTACCTTCCAAGTATAGCAATTTAAAATGGTATATCAGTAATTGCATTACCTCTGTAGATGCCATACGCTAAATGAATAAATAAAAGTGGGTAAAGTGACTTTAAAATAATAATGCAACCAAACCATCCCTAGGTAACATCTTTTTATCCAACTGGGTGGAAGCCAAGACCATGAACATACTCCACACTTTCCCAAAGTCCCATTTGATACATCCATTTTTTTATATACAAATTTTATTGATTTTCTGATATTACATTCACATATTTGAAAAGCAACATGGTGGCTGGGTAGTAGTAATTCAATTACATACAAATAATAATAATAATAATAATAATAATAATAATAATAATAATAATAATAATAATAATAATAATAATAATAATAATAATTATTATTTTATTTGTATACCGCCCTTTTCCCGAAGGACTCATTAGTACAAATTAGTACAAATTTCAAATTGCTACCATAAATATTTCCTCTCTTTTTCCCTTCATAGAAGAAGTGGGCTGGTGAGGAGAGGCAGGCGTGAGTGTGGGATGCCTGGGGCAGCTCCACCCCTCACCCCCATCCTAGCTTGATTTTTAGGCCTTGCCCCCAAACTAGGGCTTATTTTCAAGGTAGGTCTTACTTTCAGGGAAACATAGCAGGTCAGTTTCTTCCAGCCTAGTATAGTACAGCATACACATAGTCAGCATCTATGCATTTTTAATATTAGCCCACATTTATTCTATCATCAAATCAAAAGCTCAGTCAGCTCTAGAATCTGCTTGTGCCACATATAAGGAGGAAATATGTACAAGAAAGTACAATACAGTAAGTTTTTTATGTTAATTAGGATTTTTTTTTGTTAAGTTTATTTTATTTTAATTTGTACATTGCGCTGTTTTAATTTGCCCTGTAAACCGCCCTGAGTCCTTCGGGAAAAGGGTGGTATATAAATCGAAATAAATAAATAAATAAATAAATAAATATATACTGTCTATTTCTATCCATCACATAGAAAATAAGTTTCTTACATATATCCATTGTTTTTAGTTTACACATATTCTAATTGTTTTAAAATACAATCTTTTAGACAATCAATGACCTAATAGATTTTTCAATTTTAATTTCCACTAACATTTAGATTTAACGTTTGATATTTATCATTCGAAAGATTTTTAGTATGCTCCCAATTCATCTATCACCGTTCCTCACAAAATCTAATATTTAAAATACACATCCTGTTTATTTAATTTCTCACCCTCTGTGTCAACAAGTTAAGGATATAATATGATGTCCTTCCTTTTTGCTAATTTTCAGTTGTTTCTTTTTTAAGTAGTAATCAAAATTTCTTTTTATTTCAATATTTAATGTTTCCTTTCTTCCTCTTTATATCTGCTATCTCTTGCTTAAACTGATATTTTTCATTTTTAACATTCCATATAGACCTATTTATTACTTTCAACAATATGTTTTTAGCTTATCTACATTAAAACAGTGTTTGGGTTTTTATGCTTATTTTAATGTTTGTATTTACTGTTTTTAGTTGGGCATATGTTTAATTTCTTTTTAACTTTTGTACTTTTGTATTTTTATATATTTGCCCTATTCACCGCCCTGAGTCCTTCGGGAGAAGGGTGGTATACAAATAAAATTATTATTATTATTATTATTATTATTATTATTATTATTATTATTAT
>JAKJMR010000198.1:1854171-1912695 GCA_024449315.1 Daboia siamensis | reverse complement strand
TCTATTCTATTCTATTCTATTCTATTCTATTCTATTCTATTCTATTCTATTCTATTCTATTCTATTCTATTCTATTCTATTCTATTCAAGATAATTTATCAAATACAGCTTTCTCTATCCTGTTATCTTCCAAGTGTTTGAGCTTCCTCCCAGAACCTCCAGTCAGCATGACCATTCTGTGAGTCCAGGTCCAAATATATGGGTGTGACATAGTTTAGGGAAGCCATTTTAATGTTGTCTTAAACTGGTGCAAAACTTGGGACAAAAACGGGCATTATACTATCTGGAAATCTAATATTTCATTATATTTATTTTATTGCAACTTTTGATATTAAACCAAAGATTGCCCACATCCTGGCTAAATTCATATGGCACACCACATCAAGCCATAACATAATTAGTTTGGTTATGTCTTAACATGTTGTGTGAAGCCCATTTGTTATGGCCTATTCAATAAGCCACAATTAAGTAAACTATAGTCCAATATTATGTCAAAACCTAACCAATGAATTGAAGCAAAAATGCACTATGTATCAATGGTGAATCACACTAAAGTATACAAGCACAATACTCCAGTATCAAGCCATATTCTAAATTACTATCTGTGACTGGATTAGTGAATATTATAAGTGGATTGCATCCATCTGGCTAAGGTGGAAGACCCCTATCCTAGCCTTTTCTCCACCAGAATGAAAAAGAAACATATGGGGTTTGCCTTTCTTCTCACAGCCTGACCTACCTGCTTCTCAGCTTCAGGGTTTTTAATCATCTCTCAGTGGGAAGCCCCAAAAAGAATGTTCTAATTGCTACCCCCATTCCTTTGTACAGCAGGAATCTTGCTCAGTGACAGCAGGATACAGTTCCGCTTCAGAGAACTGTTTTCTATCCCTGCTGGATCTGTCCATTCAGAGCTGCTTGTGCAATGCAGGGCAATCAATACTTTGACAGAACCCCAGGAAAAGGTCTTGCAATCAAATTAACAGTAAAGAGGCTGGTCTGCCCGTCATCTTGCTTTTGACAGAGAGGTAAAAATTCTGGGATGAATAATTGCCTAAAGTTCCTAGAATTTTTTCATAGCTCAAGCTTGGCTGCTTATTTAGATACTCTTTCATTATTTATATTTATGGATCCCTTTATAAAGCAAAGTTCTCATGAGACTATGGAAAAACATGATACAGTGAAAACATTAAAGGGTAATATGTTTTTATAAAGCAGCAAGTTGAGCTGTCAAGGCTTAAAGGAGGAAAAGAGAACCTGTGGTCCTCCAGATGTTGCTGCACTAGAATTCCTAATACTGTATTTCTTACCACTTGTCTCTTTTGAGGGGGCTTTCCTGAGACTTATAACAGATGTCGTCAACACTCTGACTTAAACCACAAGACTTTTTAAAAAGTTTGGAATCTTAAAAGCTAGTACCAGAAAAACATGGTAAATGTGCTCACTTTAACTATGAATTAAAAACATGGTTTGTTGATAAACTGCAGTTTGGTGAGTTCATACAGTATCCTAGATCAGGATCTTCAACGTTTTGGCCAGCTGGATACATGGGGAATGCTGAGAATAGCATAAGATGTTCTCTCAAAATTTCTGCTTGAATGGTTTGTCCATTCATGACAGAGCTGCAGGGAGTGTGTGTGTGTGTGTGTGTGTGTGTACGTATGTGTATATATTTCTTTTTATAGACCAATCTACATACATCCAAAGAAAACACTGGACTTATGAAACAGATTAGAGACCAAAAGGCATTCTTGGACTTTTTGTCCACTTCCCAGAAAAACAACAGAGTTAGCTGCAGCAGATTGTTTTATCTGGCACTAAGTGGGTAAGGCAGTTGCAAAGAAAAGAAAATTAATTAAAGTTCATCTTTGAGAAGACTTACTCAATATGAAATAGTTATTACTAATACATTATCTTGTTTGCACAAATTCTTGGCTGCTTATAACATCTGTCAATATAAACCATGAAACATCCATTGTACAAAAAAATAAACGGAACAATAATAAAAGAAACCCAAAATACACAGGGCTGTCATCGAAAATGTAAGCTCATGTTTTGAAGTATTTCTGGGAAAAAAATGTTTTTAATTGCTTATGGAAAACTGACAGCATAGAGGCAGATTAAAATCTTGAGGGATGTAGGAGCATTTCTAAAGTACAGAATCCCCTATGGGCAAACGACATTTGTTTCTTCACCACCCTCATTTCATGAAATGAGGCATCACTAGTAAGATGGGTCATGACCAGTTGGAGGAAGGTGAGATGGGTCATGACCAGTTGGACAAAGCTGTCCTGCAAATACTTCAGTGATAAACCATGTGAAGTTTCAAAGATTAAAATCAGGTGTTTGAATTGCACTTGGAAGCAAATAGGAAGCAGTTCCATTTTCTACATAATGGGACTAAATTCCAGAACGTGACAGTCACACAGGAGAAGACCTTCCTCGATTTGCTATACAGTCCAGTTGCTGGCTGGGGAATTCTAGGAGTTGAAGTCTACACATCCAAAAGGTTGAGGAACTTTGAGCTAATTGAAAGGACTACTTCTGCTGATCTAAGTAATAGGCAGATTCATTGTGGGAGAGATAGGCTTTCAAATATGCTAAGCCTTTTAGGTATTTAAAAGTTGAAAACTAAGAAGAAAACTTGTAACCTATTGGGCCAATATTTCAGACAAATGTCCTTACCAGATTCCTCAATGCTTTCAACAATGGCAGAATTTATAATGCACTTCCATTATTGGAACAGTTCTTAAAAATTCAAGGAGATATTTAGAGATGTATCTGCCTTGAAAATAACCTGCAGTCAAACATCAGGAGTTAACCATAGGAAACATTTTACTGTATAACATTTTGTATTATGTCATAAAATGTTTTATGGTAATCTTTTTGTCATGTTTCATAAAATTTTCCATATTTCAATTCCATGGGAGTTCTGGATTTTGGATGCATTCTGTTCACTTGAAGTACCTTGATTCAAAAATAGTTGTCTTATGATGCACCGTTTTGCCCAGTTAGTTTGCACTACTAATAAAACCATGATTTTTAGTAGTACGTATTGATAAGGAGTCCTGATCTGGTTGGCTGCACATATATGTCTTCATTCATGCTAAATAACATAAAGCTAATTCATTTAAATAAAGGGAATTGTGTGTTCACAATGGCACGTATCAGCCGGTACCTGGCCCACAGCATTGTTGACCATCTGAAGCTTCCAGATAATGGTCAAAAGCAACTCCATTGCAGTGGAATGTAGTACTGTAGTCACAAGAGGGAGGAGCAAAGTCTTTCCCAAGGAGCAAAGCTCAGTATGGAATTTTTGGTAGGTAGGAAGAGAGCCAGGATGAACCCTCCCTAACTTTTCATAGGGTATAACTAATGGTTATGAGGATTTGTGCTTTAGTCCGGCAAGATTCCTATCTATAGGCAAGTAACTGTTCCAAACTGCTCATTCCTCCTATTATTCTTAGTTCCTTACATCCAACATCCATCTAGAATACACTCCGATAGTTCAGATATTTGGTGATAAGGGTAACTGTTGCAAAAAAAGATGACCCCGCAAAAATGGCAGTTTGTTTTGCAGGGTACGAGTTTCTTATTTTAAAATCAATATATTTTTAATATACAGTATATGAGACAATTTGATGTAGTGGTTATAGGAACTATGCTGGAAACCAGGATACTGTTCTACAGTATTTCTGCCTTAGGCATGGCCAGCTTATTCAGTGATTTCTGAAAATGTTGAAAACTGCAAAAATTTATTCAAGATCAGACTTGAACTCTCTCTCATCATTTATCTATCATCCATTTGTAAAAAAATAGATCTGTCAGGAAGCCTGACTGAACTCTGAATTACTGGTGCCTATAGATGCATCTTGGGGATTATGATGCTAAGGCATGTAATCATGATCTAAAAACTACACTGGTTGGTTTTGTATAGTTATATACTGTACATATACTTTTTCTCTTATGTATTTTTCTTCTGCGCTAGATTGTTGGGGGCAATAAGCTGACTTTGTAATAATGCCGCTTGGGGTGTGTGTGAAAGCCCTAATAAGCATGCATATACATAGAATGAAGGCTACTGCTAAGCTTGTAAGCTGCCCTGAGTCTTCGGAGAAGGGCGGGATATAAATGGAATTAAAAAAAATATATAGGTAGGGTAAAACTTTTGTTGATTAATTATAATATTTTTTGTTAATGAATAAATAAGCAACAACAAAGTGTGCTGTTAAATCTTCAGTGGGAATATGCTTGTTTAATATGTTTAAATAATAGGCATATACTCCTATTAAATTCTAAGGGCCAGATTTTGAGAAAGGAATCTTTGCCCCTTTCCAAGATACATTAGTAAGAGAATCCATTTTTTTTCTAGACATAGCAGCACTAGAATGGGAAACACACAGAGTACAGGTAGTCCTCAACTTACAACAGTTCATTTAGTCACTGTTTGCAGTTACACCACTGGAAAAAGTGATTTGACTGTTTTTCACTTAGGACAATAGCACATCCCTATAGTCATGTGATCAGATACTTGGCAACTGACTCATATTTATGTCGGTTACAGTGTCCCAGGGCCATGTGATCACCTTTGTGACCTTCTGACTAGCAAAGTCAATGGGGAAGCCAGATTCACTTAACAACCATGTTACTAACTTAACAACTAGAGTAATTCATTTAACAAATGTGGCAAGAAGGTTGGGGCAAAACTCGCATAACAAATGTTTCACTTAGCAACAGAAATGTTGGGCTCAATTGTGGTCATAAGTCAAGAACTATCTCTACTTGGTAGAATGATCTATACCTTAAAATGATGCAGAAGCACAGAAATCAATTCCTACAAGACCTCAGAACTTATTGTAGACTACTTTTTTTTCTGATTTGCCTACATTTCAAAAAGCAGGATTTCAGCTAAATAACATCCCTTTTAAAATCAAAGAATTTGTAGTTGTCTAATGCAAGAGTGCTCATCTTGTTCTCTGCACTCATGATAAAACTTCCATTTATAACCAGCATGGCAATAATGTTTTCAAATGTTGGGATCGTACATCTCAAATATGATAGACTATAGAAATTTGGCACAGAATAACCTCAGAGATCTTGCATTCTTAAGAATCATGCAAATAAAGGAACATATTTTGAAAGTACTTCTTTTCCATAATACTTTGTCAAAAAACTCCAACCATCTGAGATATGTTCTGTTTGATTAATTTGTTATTTTAAATAAATGTATTAAAAGTTTTATCTAGCAATAAAAGTTGAGAAACAGTAACTTAAGTTGCTATTGGATTCAGCCAACAGGAGTTACTGGCAGAGAAGGTGGAGATTTTAGTGCAAGAACTTGAGAGCACAACCTCCCAAACCCGGCTTATTGTAAAAACATTCAATATACCTAGAAAAACTGATTCATAAAAGGATAAAAATATAGACTGTAACTTAACATGAGTAGATGAATAAATAGTTGTAAATTTAAAAGATCATCACACTTTACATTTTTTTAAGATTAGTTTAAAAGACATGCAACAATAAAAACAAAGGGTTTTTTAAAATGAAAAATAAGTTGGTTTCACTACTAATTCTAAAAGGTCCGCTATAATTAGCTATCTGCACGTATCTAGTTCTACTGCTTCCTCTTCATTTTTCTCCCCATTATGCATTGGTTCCATATTTTATTCTATTTTAAAAAGAAGCAAAATAACTTTAGAAGAAAAGCTGTATTACGCTACTGCAGAATAAGGCACAGGCCCATATTCCAGACTTTGCTCAAGTAGGTGGCATTTCCTAGGTTGCCTTGGTTGATTTAAAAAGCTAAACAGAAATGGACTGGCTTAGTACTCAATATTCCTTTATGTAGCCATACATGAAATGCCCTCAAATGAATGAAAGCACATTCCAGCTTATTCATCTGCCAGTGAATTGTGGATTTTTGGGCTATAAGCATAGGAGAGTTTCTTCTATGTGGAGAAATAAAATGGTTACAACTTATCTTTTCTAATCCTAATTTTAGAATGATTTAACAAGCCATTTTTTTCAAAATTAAATATTTATTTAGTTTTTATTATAGCAAGTCTACACAATTCTACATCTAAACAAATCCTAATGGAAATGAGCTTCATAATTCTCCTCTTTATCCATCTTTAGCCATTTCATAATGCCTTAAAGATTATGTTTATATTTCCTTTTTGTTTAGAACATAGTCTATAATAAATGTAAATATTCAGCACCACATAGCTGGAAGACACATTTCACTGGATATCGTCGTCGTCAAACATATCTTCAAAATCTAAAAGGATAATAAATGAATATCACACAGAGGTAAATACAACTTCATTTTATGGATCTGAATTATAAAAAGCAGACTTATTGTCTGGATTTTTGTCACCCAGATTTAGTAAATACAGTTTAGTAACAATATAAAACTCATGTAGTTGCATTTGTGATTTGTGCTCAAGAATCCCAACTTTATCTTACATACTTCCCTCATTCTGGAATAAAACATCTTGAAATCCATTCAGTAAATTCACAAGAAATTCAACTGAAAATGGGAAGATCATTATGCAATGTAAAGTTGGGATTCTCAAGCACAGATCACACAATGCAACTCCATGAGTTATTTTAACATGCTAGAAGGATTTTTAAAAGCTTCTCCTCCTCCCATTTTATAGCAGGGTTGGACAACCTTTTGCTATGCATAGATCAAAGGCCATCGTTTGTCCATTTTACAGAATCAGAATATTGAGTACAGAATGCTATGGTAGCCTGGCATAAGCTATCAGTTCACTTTATTCATTCAGCATGTAACGCTTTTCTTATTTTCAGTTTGCTGTTTTTCTATGTTATTAGAAATCACTTCTGTTTCTACTTTATAGCATGTTATTATTTGGGCACTGATTATACCTGTCCCTCAACAGTGGCACAATACCAGAATTGAACTATTTTGATCTTGAGCTATGTTGAGCTATAGCACAAACTGAAGGATACACATGCACTCTGGGTACACTGCTGGTACGAAACAGAGGGTTTTCCCAAGATTTTCTGCTTAATAGACAATGCATTTGATAAATCTTTAAAAGGTATGTATCCAATAACCCGATTAATAATGGTCCTAGTGATTGGACATTTGTTTGATACTGTTGCAGGCTTAACATTCCCTCAGATATGATGTTCTTCTGATATATTTTTACTTTCAGCTCCATTTCTAGTAAAGCCACTAAGAAATAAGATTTTAAAAAAACAGTCAGCAATGACTAAAATAAACATGCTTGGTTTAAAATAAAATCGAACACTTACTATTAAAGAAATCTGCATGTACTGCCTTTTCATTAGCTGCTAGATCCATCAATAAACCTGTACTTCCTCCAGCCTGAAAAAAAAAGTTTTATTATTTGTACGAACTTATTCATATAATTATTTAACTTTAAAGAATTTTAGTTTAGTTTCTAGTTTCTCACCTAAATATAGCACAATTTGGACAGAATTGCTTTTTACTATTATTGAATTAAGATACAAGGACTAACATTATAATGGCCTCTAATGTTTGTGTAACATTTCTTTCTCTTCCAATGTTTGTGTAGCAATTCTTTATCCTCTCAAAAATCTCACTCCCCTTAAAAAGCAGAGGCATCGTGGCAGAATGACAGATAAACATAAACAGATGAAAAACGACTCCCCAAATAATCTTGCCCCTTCGGTCACAAAACCCCCACCTTTCTCGCTTAACCTGCTCTTTAAAACTTAAAACCCGCTCTTGTGAAGCATCCAGTCTGCCCACTCTCCCTCGTTCAACCTCACCAACCAGACACCAGAAGTGGAAGATAGGAAGGGACAAAAACAAGGCTGCCTTAATTTACTGACAATATATGCACAAGGGACCACGGATCAGAGCATACAGCGCCGCCTATTGCCATCCAAGGACGTCGGCGCAAACCCATTTCTGAGGACCGGAGACAAAATATCCCTGTCGGAATGCCTGTCCTCCTCCTCCTCCTCCTGCCGCCGCCGCCGCCGCCGCCTCACCTCGTCAAGGTCGACATAAGGCCCCGCACCCTCGGGAAACATCTCGTCCACCGCCGGCTTCATCGCTACCCTCGTTCCTTATAGCCCACCTACATCCGGCTCCGGAAGGACTTTGATTCCGGCTGCTCTAGGAGTGCGGGAGGATGCGATCTCTGTGATGTCCGCCGAGGGAAGGACTGCGAAAACCCATCGGCGATGGGAGTAAAGATCTTGGGCTTTTCGAACAAACGAGTCAGGGTGCTGTGGCTTGGTGGGGCTTTTTTTTGGGTGCCACA
The DNA here is from genome assembly GCA_024449315.1 of Daboia siamensis. NCBI lineage: Eukaryota > Metazoa > Chordata > Lepidosauria > Squamata > Viperidae > Daboia > Daboia siamensis. Next base: position 1,904,410 of record JAKJMR010000198.1, on the reverse strand, counting down.
AAAGATTAGCAGCATTGAATGATTGCATTCGCACAACCAGCATAATTCGGCCACTTGCATATTTTAGGTGTACCTTTAGCGTCTCCTTGCCCCGTTCCCAGATGGCTTGTTTAACTCTTACAGGAAACACATCCTGATAGTGGAGCATAAAAACCAACTCTCTTGTTTCCAGCATGCTGCCCAGACAGGCTGGAGTTGATCACGGATATTTTCCACTCCTACCCCTGTAGCTACAAATTCAGGAATGAATGTTTTCATGAAATTTCTCTTCCCTTTTCTGTGCCAACTAGAACAATAATTTTGAAAATTAAGAGAACTAAGTCTAATATAAAAAAATTAACAGACAATCATGCAGATCTTGGGCTTAGATGGTTATAATCTTATCTCAATCTGTATTAGATTATTTGGTTCCCCCCCATCCCCCAGGAATAACAGAAATTGCACCTAGAAAAGATGACCAAAGGACCTGTTGCCAGGAGTCAAGACTGATTTGAAGGCACAAAAAAGCAAAACAAATTTTACAGTTGGATCCAGGGTATCTGCATATACAGGTAGTCCTTGGTTAATGTCTGGTTGCTTAGCGACTGTTCAAAGTTATGATGCCCCCCCAGGTACTTACAACCCAATTTTGAAGTTCCACTGTCTGTACACAGACACACACATACCCATTACATGATCATATTTTTGGCACTTAGCAACTGCTTCACATTTATAGGCCATCACTTTTGCTGATTTCTGATGATTTCTGTCAATGGATATAATGGATTGTAGTGATTTGCATAACAACCACTGCAAAAAAGGTCATAAATTCAGGTTTAATGACACCCCACCCCCCATCACAACATACAACCATAATTCTGGGCTCAGTTATGGTTGTAAGTGGATAACTACCTGTACACAAACCATCAGCTGTATATGCAGAGGCTGGCTAAAGAAAAACCAACTACATAATTCAGCAGTTAATTTTTTTATATTTCTTGATCACAGTTTAGGTTCAAGTAATAATATTTTTAAATACACTGCATTAAAATGTACAAAGCTAATAACAACCAATGTTCCAGTAGTTCACTATACTCTTAGTGTACTTAATTATTTCCTAGACAGCCAAAAGTGCCAATAAACTTTTCAGTTTGTAATGATGGTTGTCTCATAACAAATATTTTAAACTGTCTGCAAGTGCCCCCTACTGTACAGTTTATGAAAATAGTGACTACAAATAGAATATTTCTAGAGTTTAGGTGTTTTTGTTTATTGTTAAATAATAAAACTATATTTTATTGCATCATCTTAGGAATATTGTATGAAATTTCTCCTTATATTCCACCCCCCCCCAGCCCCCTCAAAAGATGGCCCTTTTTGCTTATACAAATTCATTAATGTTGCTTTGGAAGTTGCCAATGGGAACACTATTGATTGCTAAAAAAATCTATCCATCTCATTTGTTATTCTTCAGGATTCGGCATATATCAGCAGGTTAAAATGATGTAGATATTTTTTTGAATTTAAACTCTTTTGCCTGCACTGTTGTACTTTTTGTGCAATAAATCTTAACACATTGTGATAATCCTTTCTGCAAATCATATCTTGCTTTTTATTTGTCATGAAGCAATCAACCAAAAGTATGTTTAAATTTCTAACTACTTTTGAAGTGACTTAGTGTTTAATTTTTAAAAATTATGATTATTGATTTCAATTTAAGAGTGACCTTCAGAGCTGGCTCAAAAGCTTTAAGGACATTTTAGGAAGGAAAGAAAAATTGCAAATTGACCCTTCAGTTAATTATATATATTTTTTTGCAGATAACAAGGAATGGAATTTGTGATCACATTACACCACAATTTTCAAATAAAATTGTTTTGTACTATGCCATTTTGAATCCAAGTCACTTGATGTACCTTTTTGATTCTACTTCTGTACTTACAATGGATACAGTATTTAAAGCATGAACAAGAGAAATGAACACTATCATAGCAATATTTTATTCTTTACTGACTTATAAAAGTAAGTAGGGAGATTGACAAGGGGATGGCTGTGTAAAAACAGAGATGTGTAAATGTATTTTGATGTATAATTCCATTAGACCAGGGTGTCAAACTGCCAGCCTGTGGGCTGGATGCATCATGCTGAAACTGTACCCACCCAGCTCTGGCAATGGAGAAAAAGTTGCGATACATCGTGACACGTCACATGATATGGCAAGTTTGACACTCCTGCATTAGACCATAGCCATCATTTTCTTAGCACTAATGTCAGTTGACTTCATATGATGATCTTTTGACATTTCCATTCTCGTTTAATATTTGGGGAGCTTTGCACTTTCATTTTTAGGACGGAACCATTCTCCTTTGGAGAACTTGATATTTGCTTTCAGAGAACTATTTTGGGTTCAACTGAGTGGTTCAGTCACAAGGATTAGGTTTGGGTTGATGTCTATTCCTTCTTCAGTTTTCTGCTTTTCCATTCTTGGCAAGACAGGTAAGATTGCAGATCGTTGTTTTAGCTTAACAAACCATTATAGCAATCTTCCTCTAATTTATCAAAATAAGGGTGGAGAGACTTTTAGGCTCTTCAGGGTTGTATTCATTGTTAGCATATTTTGGCCAGAGTTTCTGTGAGTGGAGCTGGGAGTAAATCCATTCCTTTTGTCTTTTGCCCTCTAAGAGGAAAGTTGTTGTTCCATTTACAGAAACTGTCTGCAGTGGCAAATGAAATTTCTTTCAGGATCCAATCTGAATCAGTCACCAAGACCAAAGGTTTATTGTTCCAAGTTTTTGTCTCATGCTGAAGCCCATCATCGAGAAACTTCTTTTTCTCCAGAATATGTGCACTGGGCTGTTATATACATTGTATTTATATAGTATTTGTTTTAGTCCTCCAACAGAAGCAATAAACCAGGTAGTATCTGCTGCCTAATGTAATGGCTTCACTTTGCTTAAAAATTTATTGTTTCAGCTTCTCCTATTTCTTTTATCATTCAATTAATAGCCTTTGAAGAAAAAAACATTCTTTTAAAATGTTTTAAAATGTCCAGCTTTTAAAATTAGACTACTGACTTCCCTTTTTGTGCTAGAGAAATGTATGTATTCTTTCCAGCTGAGACTCTTCTACATCACCAGTCTAGACTCATACCTGCATGAGTTTATATTAGCTCTAAGTCTTGCTCTAAATACCTTCAGGAAAGTAAAGCTACCATATCTGAGCTGCAGAAATTCAGTGAGCTCTAAATGTTAGCAACAGATAGGGACAACCAGGGCTTCTTTTGTCATAGAACGCTCAGAACGGAGTTCCTGCACCTTTTTTGAATGGAACCTTGTAGGGTAGGCAAGGCGGATTGTATGACATGTGTGAGTTCCGATACCTTTTTCTTTTACAAAAAAAGCACTGGGGACAACTCAAATCATTTGTTAAGAGTTTTGCAAGTCCAATATAGTATTCTTATGGAAATGGGGGCAAGCATAGCAGAAAAAAAAGGCTGACACAAGTGAGTTGGCAGGAGGGTGAAGATGACTGCATAGCACACTTTTAAGAATACCAATTGTCCAGTTCTGAATTTCCAGAAGTTTGGCCAACCTTTGATTTTTGGGGACTAAAAGATCAGAAATGTCATTATGAGCACAAAAATCACCAGCTCAAATAAATAAAAGTCTCCCTCCCCTTGAAACTGATAAAGAAAGCTTAGTCTAACTTTTTAATCAAAGGCATGATTTAAAGTACTGATTTTTTCTCTACCACATTCTACATTCTTTTTTGATGCTTAATTGTAGCTGATATATAGCAAAAAATCCGCATTCCTCTAATTTAGCTAGTATCTTAATAATGGAAGAGTTCTCTCCCTTTTCACCTCCTGACCTTATGGTTATTATTTGCTTCAAAGCCATAAGAAAACCAGATGTAAAATTGTAACTGCTAATGTTTGTACGGAGTAGATGATACTTCTAAACAATATTTAATTTTTTACAGCTACAACTAATCAGAGCCATTACATTTACATCCCATTCTAGGCAAGTGGTATAAATAAGGATTAAGCATTAGGATACATATCCTTCTAATCTGTGGAGAAATAATACTGTTTTAGGGTAGAATGATTTTGTTTTTTAAAGGCACAGTTCTGGTTTCCACTAGCTTTGCTTTCTCTTGTAACATCACTATTTACCTGCTCTCACTACTATTTATACCTGAAGCAGAGAGCTCCCCATTTTGCACAGAATTTTGTATCCCACTGCAAGCCTATGCATATTCATTAGATTTTCTTGCTCAGATCCTTCTCCAATAGTATATGGAAATTAGCAGGACCAGGTAATGGTGATGAGAAAAAGGTGAGAAACCATCAAGCATGTACCATTCTCTTTCTTTCATGATTCTATATGACCAAATACAATATTGTTAGCAAAAGAAAAAAACATAGGAAAGATCTTTGGAGATACCTTAAGGCCAGTTCTCATTTTCTATTCAAATAATGTCTTGATTTTTAATATTCAGCAGCATATTTTTTTTTTGCCCTTTGTACATCAAATGCAAGCATTTGTAACCAGAGGAATCTCGTTTGATGAGATAGTGGAAGCATGTATAGCCTTTGAGAACTGTTCAAAAGCTGATTGTTGAAAAAGGAGCATTTAGTGACCAGCTTAATGGTATTAACCAAGAGAGGTACTATTTCTAGAAAATAGTGGAGAAAGATGCAGGCTTAGGAAAGAATGAACAAAAGGACTACCACTCAAATGGAGAAGTATATGGGGTATCAATATTTTTTGAAATATCCCACTAATGGAATACTTTCATGAGAGCAAATTGATTTTTTTGTAGCTACAGAAACAAAAACAACAGAGAACTCTCCATCATGAGTTAGAATGTATTTGCCTCTTGCAGTTTGGAATTAAATTGTGAATAATTAAGTGATCCAGTATGGGACTTACTTTCTCAACTTTGGATATTAAATAAATGAGTCATTCTTTCAGCCATTTGACCTCATTTTAATTAGTCTGTAATGTTGATGTATTAAGGATTTTTTCAATGAGTCTCACTGCTAAATCATAGTTGGTTGAACACCATTTTTGGAATCTCATATGAGCTAAAAAGCATGATTTGAATGCAATAAACAAATGTAGGGTTGTTATTCAGCTGTGTAGCTGTCCTTTTCTCCTTTGCATTTCTTTATTGCTGCTGTAACATGAAGATTCAAGTGAGGGTGGTATGTGAATTCTTATGGGAACAAAGAAATATTTGAAGCATTGTAATTTCACTAAAATTATGAAGATTTATGAAACATAGAAGGCTGATGAGAAAGCAGTCTAATCACTGAAGTGCCCTGCGGGCTGTAAGTATAGATATCTCTGTATAAAAATAAAGGTATTTCCATGAAAGACTTCGAGAGGATTGTTTTTATAAGCAGAAAAAAGCTCTCCTGCTTAATGAAGAACATTTGTCCCCAGCTGAACATCTTGTCAGCAATAATCACTTTCTTCAGCCTTTATGACAATCCAAAGGAATGATGATATTTCTGAGAAGATCAAAGGCCTGTAAAAACCAAACAAGGAACGTACTGAGCCCAAATTCTTAAAATACAAGAATAAGAGGGAAAAATATAGATGGAATGACCAGAAACCCACTGTAAAGTACAATTGGAAGTTGGTATATTAATTTTGAAAGAAGATACTTAAATAAGAAATAGCAACATGATAGCTGCTTTTTATTATTTGTGTCAGGACCCATCTCAATCCACATCTTAGGAAATAAGAACTCTTGGATGCAAGTTTAGTCCAAAAGGAAAATGTTTACTAGCATGGAATCGATTGTGGCAATACAAGATGGAATCTAACAAAGTTACATTTCAATCCTATATAAAGCATTCCCATTTCAGCCCCCTCCCCTCATCCATTTGGTCAGCCTCCCATCATTTACTTAGGTGTCAGGCCCTTCCGTGGGAAAGGGAACTCTCCTTGGTTTTATTGTTATTGCTTCTTCCTTTTTCAGTTGTAAATGAAGATGCAATCCAGATCTGTCTCTCCCCCTCCCTCCCCCAGATCAGACATTTTCCTGTTGTTTGAAGATCCCTTATTTCAATCTAAGTAACCTTCCTCTCCTCCCCCCCCCTCGGAGAGATGGCAGAATCCCCAGAATAAACACAATGTTCTACCTATACATTTATGAAAGTGATATAAATGGATTCTGACAATTTGGTTCAATCGCAGGAGTAAATCACTAATTATATCCAATCCAATGTGCTTTTATAGAGGAATGGAACCAGCAACCTAAATATATGCTACCAGCCACTCAATCAGAATTATGTGCATCAAGTTAGTACATTAAAAACTAAATGGTAGTTATTCCTGTATTTTTATATGGAAATGATATGTGTCTATTATTTATTAGCGTTGTAAAATGTTTCATTTTGCTTATGTTAGTAAAATTAACACAATATTATAAGTAGGAAATCTACAGTTTTTATAAAGTTCCTTCAGATAGTGTATGAGAATTTTAGGATCCCCTGGGATTGTTATGCCAGCCTGCATTTTAGGGGGGAAAAATACAGCTCACAGCAACTGATATTCCTTAATCTTGAGCAGATTTAACATTTGGGGAGGCGTGATCATATTATATAAAAGGCACCCAGAGTCATCTTAAAGGGAAGATGGGTCCCATATAAATTCAATAAGTAAGGTAAGTAAGTAAGTAAGTAAGTAAGTAAGTAAGTAAGTAAGTAAGTAAGTAAAGCAAAGAGAGAACCAGCTTTTCCTCTGCTTTTTTATTTTCATTTTTTTTATTGAAAAGTTTTATAAAAGTTTACAATATAAACCCCAAAACCAACCCACCCTAAACCCCCCTCTCCCTCCCCCATTTCCCAGAGCTGAGTACAGGGTTACAAATGTAATAATCATAATCTAACTAACATTAACCAACTATATAAATAACCAAGTCCATAATGCGCTTTAACTCTCCTTTAACATAAATATAAACAAATTAAAAGTAAACATAATAATAATAAAAACATAAACAAATTAATATCCTAATTATTAAACAATACAATATCCAAGTTGTTAAACAATACTAATACTAATAATATCATATAATTAAAACTAATAAAAATTCCACTATAATAAACTAATAATAATACTCTAAAATTTACTCATAGGCTAAATAGAACTTTTTTAGTCCCATATTTATTCTGAATATAATCTATCCATCTTCTACAGACCGAAATGTATCTTTCTTGTGAATGATCCTTCAAATAAGCAGAAATCTTAGCCATTTCTGCTAAATTTGATACTTTAAGCGTCCATTCTTCTATAGTAGGCAAGCAATCCTTCTTCCAATATTGCCCTACCAATAACCTTGCAGCTGTTATCAAATTCAACATCGAATTAGTTTCTTTAGTATCACAATCTATAATAACACCCAATAAAAATAATTGTGGAGTCAACTTTATCTTTCTCTTGAAAATCTTTTGAATGTTCCATCAAATCTTAATCCAAAAAGCTTTTATATTTCTACAAGTCCACCAGATATGAAAATAAGTAGCATCCAAACTGCCACATCTCCAACATTTGGGCTGAAAATTAGGATACATACAAGATGCCATCTGTAGTGTATGCCTTTAAAGCATACACGGAAATGTCAGCACAGCAGGGGGCTGGACAGCTCCAGGCTATAACCGCTTTGGCGAGAAAGCCTGAATAGAGCGAGTCGTTGACAGCCCCAGGGCATGGTCAGTTCTGACGGGAAGCCAGGGTTTAAATCCATTGGCCACCTGCACTGGCAGGAAGCCCAGGTTTAAATCTATTGGTCACCATTCACCTGGGCAGGTATAAAGAGATGCCAGGTAACCCCTTTGCCCCAGCTTCATTCCTGACTCAGTAAAGAAATACTACCCAGCTCAAGTGTCCGTCTCTCTGTTCAACCACGCTACATTGCACTGGCGACGAAGGTGGGATCCTGCACCAGACAACGCTAGCCGCGGATGGAATCCAATCGACAGCCCCGGATCAAGATGCAGGACGACCGAGATGGCGGAATGGCACAACTGGGTCAGTATCCCCTTTTCAATAGCACCCGCCCAGAGGAGTGGGAAGCCTTCGTGGGGCAGCTCGAGTGCTACCTACGGGCAAACGGAGTGAAGGATGACCGGCAGAGAGTGGCGGCGCTACTCTGCAGCTGCAGCACGGAAACGTACCAGCTGGCGGTTGGTCTCTGCACACCTGACGACATCCACTCTGTTGGGTACAATGAGTTGCTGGCAAAACTGACCGAGCACTTCAAGCCCGAGACGTCCAAGATCGCCTGGTGGTATTGTTTCGAAAAGCGGGACCAGCGGCCGGGTGAGTCTGCCAAGCAATACATGGCTGCCCTGAGGCAGGCAGCTCGCCTCTGTAATTTTGAGAATTTAGAGATCCAGCTGCGGGATCGGATCGTCTGCGGGTTGAGGGACAGGAAGCTGCGCCAGAAACTTTTTGCAAAGCAGAAGCTGACCCTGAGGGATGTCCAAGAGGAATTCCTAGCCTGGGACGCGGCCGAGGAGTCTGACGCGAGGGAAGGCGGATCCATCCACCAGTTGAGTGGTTGCGGCAACGCGGACGGGGCAGAGTTAGAAGTGGACGCCATCCACCTCCAACCGAGACAACGTGAGGGAGCCAAGACCAGCCACGGCGGACGCAAGATGCCAGGAGTGCAGGTGGCCAATGGATTTAAACCCTGGCTTCCCGCCAGAGCTGACCATGCCTGAGGCTGTCAACGACTCGCTCTATTCAGGCTTTCCCGCCAAAACGGTTATAGCCTGGAGCTGTCCAGCCCCCTGCTGTGCTGACATTTCCGTGTATGCTTTAAAGGCATACACTACACTCCTTCCCCCATAGTGAGGAATTAACCCCTGTCATTCTGTATTCATAACATAACACTTATTTACACTATACACAAAATTTACATATACAAGAGTTTACAATTGTTAATCCTTGGTTGCTTTTCCACCCCCCTAAGAACGCACATAGTCCGCGAGTTAGCTTGGAGCCTTGTGTGGCCTGCTTGATCTTCTTGGAACTGGCCCCCGGTCTACCCAACTCCTCGGCTACAACGCGAATCAGCCCCAGTCTACCCAGAATTGCAGTTGCGGGCCCCGGTCTACCCAGCACAGCGGCTGCGGACAACCCCGGTCTACCCAGTGTTCCGGCTGCGGCACGAATAGCTCCTGGTCTACCCATTGCACCAGCTGCGGAAGACAGCATCCCCAGTCTACCTGCCGTTTCAAGTCAGCCAGGTGTTGGGCATGCGGGAAAACCGGGCACATCGCGGCGGTCTGCAGGAGCAAGCAGTGGGATAGCGTGCACGAAGTGGAAGCAGAGTTCCAGTTCGCTACAGGTACCGGGGAGCAGTTGCCGGGACTGATGGTCAGCCACACGGTGGGACGGCCAGATGTTTATCTAATGGGCCCCTGCAGCGCTAACCCCTAAAATAAAATTGAGGGTGAAGCTGCAAGGGGTCCCCTGCATGATGGAGCTGGACTCAGGGTCAGCTGTGTCCATCATCTCCGCCAGAACGTTTAAGGACATTTGCAAGTGGAGCGGCCAACAGGTTCCCTTGAGGCCATCTAGACTCTCGGACTTTCAAAATTCACCCATTAACATCCGGGGGGAGGTGTTGGTGAGGGTTCAGTACAAGGGGTTCGAGGGCAAATTAAGTGTGCTGGTTGTCAAAGGCCAGCGGACCAACCTCGTGGGGTTAGGGTGGTTCAACGTGCTGGGCATCAGAATCAGGGGGATTCATTAGATGCGGAACTGCCTTTCCCTTGAAGCTGTCTGCAAGGATTTTGCGGACGTGTTCGACGAGCAGCTGGGAAGGTACACAGGTCCCCCAATCTCATTTAAGTTAGACCCCCAGGTGCAACCCATAAGAATGAAGGCTAGGAGGGTTCCGTTCGTGCTAAAGTACAAGATAGAGCAGGAATTGGATAAGCTGGTAGACCAGGGGGTGCCAACGCCAGTCGATGGAGCGGAATGGGAAACCCCCATCGTTATGCCGCTCAAGGCAAATGGCGAAATTAGAATTTGCGCTGACTATAAGGGGACAATCAACCGGGCCCTGAGCGCTCATTCATACCCAGTTCCTGTGGTAAACAGCATTCTGGCGTTCCTGCAAGGCGGGTCGGTGTTCGCTAAAATGGATCTTGCCCAAGTTTATCAGCAGCTGCCGGTAGACCCAGAGGCTGCTAGAGCACAAACAATCATCACACACAAGGGGGCATTCTGGGTAGACTGGTTGCAGTTCGTGGTCAGTGTGGCTCCTGGAATATTTCAGGAGGTGATGGAAAGGACTCTCAAGGGAATACCAGGGGTTTGCCCCTATTTCGATGACGTCCTGATCGCAGCCAGCTCCGAGGACGTACTGGCAGCCCGATTGAAGGCAGTACTTGAGAGGTTCAGGGGTGCAGGGTTGAAGCTCAAAAGGGAGAAATGCAAGATTGGGGTAACTGAGACAGAGTTCCTGGGGTTGAGGATTGATGCTCAAAGCATCCACCGATCTGCATCCAAAGTCAGGGCAACCAAAGAAGCCCCTACTCCCCCCAAAAAGCCTGAGTTGCAGGCATTCCTGGGCCTCCTCAATTTTTATCATGCATTCCTGCCACACAAGGCTACGATTGCAGAACCCCTACACAGGTTGCTTGACAAGCAAGCATCCTGGACTGGACTGACAAACACGCTAACGTATTCAAAACGTTGAAGAACCTGTTAGCAAGCAATGCCATAGTCACCCATTTCAGGGAGGACCAGCCAATCTGCCTTGCTTGAGATGCATCCCCTTATGGGATTGGGGCAGTTCTCAGCCATTTAAAGGAGGATGGAACTCAGGCCCCCATTGCCTCAGGACCCTGTCAGCTGCAGAGCGGAACTATGCCCAGATAGACAAGGAGGCACTGGCAGTGGTTGCAGGGGTAAAGAAATTTCATGACTACCTTTATGGTAGGGAATTTCTAATTTACACAGACCGTAAGCCATTATTAGGGTTATTTACAACAGAGAAGCAGATTCTGTCATCCCGAATGTTGCGCTAGTCCATATTCCTGTCCGCATACTCATGCAAACTGGTACACGGCCGGGCAAAGAGATGGGGCACGCCGATGGCCTCAGCAGACTTCCCCTAAGGGACACTGAGCCAGACCCAGCACCGGCTGTCCAAATACTGGCAATACAGGAGCTGCCAGAATGCCCCCTCAACGCAAGGGACATAGCCACAGAGACCCCCAAAGACAAGGTTCTGAGCAGGGTACAATCATGGGTGAGCAGTGGCTGGCAGGACAAATCACCAGGGCAAGAGTTCATTGCTTACTTCTCCAGAAGGAATGAACTGTCCACACACAAAGGATGCCTCTTGTGGGGAAGTAGAGTCATCATCCCCACGAGGCTCAGGGAAAGAGTCCTCCAGTCATTACACGAGGGCTACCCAGGAATAGTAAGAATGAAGGCCCTGGCAAGGAGCTACCTGTGGTGGCCAGGGTTGGACAAGGAGATAGAAGGACTAGGAGCAGGTGTTACACATGCCAGAGGACACGGCCAGAACAACCACATGCACCAGTCCACAAGTGGGAGGAAACACACTCACCATAGTCCAGAGTGCATATAGACTATGCAGGCCCATTCCAAGGTCACACATTTCTGGTAGCAGTAGACAGCCATTCCAAATGGCTAGAGGTGGTGCCCGTGGGCAACTTGACCTCAGCAGGAACCATTCAAGCATTGAGGGGGATGTTTGCTACACATGGTCTGCCTGATGTAATCGTGTCAGATAATGGAAAACAATTTACCTCCTCGGAATTCCAGGTCTTCCTGAGGACCTTGGGGATTAGGCACGCCACCTCGGCTCCCTTCCACCCTGCCAGTAACGGATTGGCAGAACAATTCGTGTGGACAACAAAGCATGCCCTCAAGCGCATAGTACAGAGAAATTGTAAGCAAAGACTAGCCACATTCCTCCTACACCAACATGCAACACCCTGCACCGCCACACGCAAAAGCCCAGCGGAACTCAGATGGGGCAGATGCCTCATAACAACATTGGACAGGCTTCACCCAGACAGGGTAGCAGCAGACGCCGGGACCCCCAACATCAAAACAAGCTTCAACACAGGAGACCCCATCTGGGCTAGGAACTATAGCACAGGTGCCAGGGGAAGTATTAGAACAAACAGGACCCCTTTCCTAAAGAGTAAGGGTGGAGAGGGGACTCCTTTGGAAAAGGCACCTGGATCAGCTGAGGAAAAGGGCTCCTGAAAGGATTATAGAGGACACACTGGGGGCGGAGGAGGAAGAGCCAACACAAATACAGACGCAGACACCCAGGAGGGTTATCAGAGGGGCACAGTGGCAACTCCACCCCAGGCAGGAGACTGACAGAGAAACCAGGCAGTCACTAGAACCCAGCAGAACACAAACCCCAGGCACCGCAACACACACACACACACACACACACACACACACACACACACACACATACCATAATCCATCACAACACTCACAACAAGGAAGAGAGCCTAGACACAGCACCAAACCACCAGGGGAAACAGTTCCAAGAAGATCAAGCAGGCCACACAAGGCTCCAAGCTACCTCGCAGACTATGTGCGTTCTTAGGGGGGTAGAAAAGCAACCAAGGATTAACAATTGTAAACTCTTGTATATGTAAATTTTGTGTATAGTGTAAATAAGTGAATATAGTTATGGAGACAGAATGACAGGGGTTAATTCCTCACTATGGGGGAAGGAGTGTAGTGTATGCCTTTAAAGCATACACGGAAATGTCAGCACAGCAGGGGGCTGGACAGCTCCAGGCTATAACCGCTTTGGAGGGAAAGCCTGAATAGAGCGAGTCGTTGACAGCCTCAGGCATGGTCAGCTCTGGCGGGAAGCCAGGGTTTAAATCCATTGGCCACCTGCACTGGCGGGAAGCCCAGGTTTAAATCTATTGGTCACCATTCCCCTGGGCAGGTATAAAGAGACACCAGGTAATTCCTGACTCAATAAAGAAATACTACCCAGCTCAAGTGTCCGTCTCTCCGTTCAACCACGCTACATTGCACCATCTATAAAACATTTTGTAAAAATTTCTCTTAAATTTTGGGCCTGGGTAAATTTTACATTTCTAACCCAAATTACCTCCCATATATCAATGGAATCTGCTTTTTTAAAAAAAATCAGAGGCAGAATTCCTAGGAAACGGGGAAAAAAAACTTGCTGTGCCAAAACCAGGAACAGAATGGAGCTCTACCATCTCTCCAGCAGCTTTGATAATTTACTGGAATTATCGGTGGAGACTAGTGAGGTTTGGGAAAAATGAACAGAAGACCTCTGGTTATTTCTAAAACAGTCAGTGTCTCATGAAATGGAGTTAATGGGGAGAATGCATGGTGAGATGCCCTGTTGGAAGATCAGTTGAGAGCAGGAACTATCAGGATTTGAACCACCCTTGTATATGTAATATTCTTTATTGATTTGAATTTATGTTCAGATTGTTATTTCAGAATTTGAATTTTATCCATCAGTTCTCCATCAGACACTGTGTAGCAAGTAGAATATATATTTTAATTGAATGGCTGGTAGTGTTATTTAACAAAGTTATACAGTGCTTGTAATTAACTGACAGCAGCAACTACCACCACCCTCTTGATGTAATGAATGATTAATATACAATTACCTAGCTCATTACACCAGTAATGCAAATTAGCTGCCTGAATTAATTCAGGGGAAAAGCTCACATTCTTCAGAACTACTCAATAGCTTGTTGCAATGATGACAAATTGTCCCCTGTTCAAGGACAAAGACTGAAATCCTAATGAAACCAAAATCCCTTCTGGAGACCATGTTGTTGCCTCAGAACTTTTTCAGAACTTACTCTTGTCAATCAATTTAGATAAATAAATAGATGGGAAACAATCTGGTTATTTCTCAGGAGATTGGTGGGGAGATATTCATCAGAGTAAACAGTAAGGATGGGAAAGCTTGAAAGGTCTGACCCTGATTTCCAGGACCTGGCACTCAATTGAGGCTGGTTACATAGCAAGAAACAAGAAATGCTGACCACACGACTCAGGAGTATACATTACAAAATGCCCCATTCTTCCCTTCCCACTGCTGTTAACCAGAAAAAGATGACAGATTGGATCAATGATCAAAGGTCAGGTCCTGAGGCCAAAGTATGTTAATGGTGGGAGGGATATAGTTTTCCAAATCAACAGTAAAAGTTCTTAGGACTTTAAAGCAGCAACAGACAAAAGATGTGCATCGCTGCACATTCTATGTGTATCTCATGAAGAGGTATCACATTTCTTGCTTTCACAATTTCAGGGATTGAAAAAAAAGAGATGGGTTAAATGAAGCTTGTGGGCTGTTTATAGCCCACCTCTGCCCACAGTGGTTGGATTCATAAGATATACTGTCCAAACATTGCTTTTAAAATAATAACATCAAAAGGAACAAAACACAATCATTTATACATTATCAAAAATACATAAATACAAAAAGTGAAAAAATACAATATAGAATATATCTGTTTACAACACTAAACAATTACAATTCTATATATAATTATCCAATGCAAATATTATCCAAGTATGTAATATGTGCCTAATGCATTTTGATAACTATCATGCTTTTTAACCTATTTTTTTGTATAAATGAGTCCCATATTTCATTATTCATATCAATATAGTCCTTAGTAACTTAGTAAGTATACGACATTGTATTTTAAAGAAGCATTGTCTTTATTATGTCTCCAACAAAATGCTGTCCTTTTCTTTTCTATACAGATGTAATGGAATCAATTTAAGTAGAGGTTTAGTATCATACTGAATGTAAGTAATTGTGTGTCAAGCAGGTTTGGATCTAAACAGGCCCACTGTCAAATAGAAGTAATCCCATGGTTGGTTAAAATTTCCAAATACTGTATGCAAAAATGCATAATATTAAAAGGCAGAGAACACATATCCTTTTTTAGAAAATAATTTGATGAATGAGCATTCCTTGTTGGCTTTTGAAGGTGTAGAATATTAAATTTGGAGATGGGCTCTTGCCTTGAATATTTTATAGAATATAGTTTCGGGAAGAGGGTTTGTCTGGCTAGGGCTTTCAATATGAATACTCAAATGGTGAAAATCTAATACACTAGTACACTGCTGAAATCCCACTGATAGCTGTGTGGCTATACTTGCAAGATACATTTCCCAATGATTATCTTAACCCTATTTTGTGTAATTAAGCCAATTTTATTGGGTGTACATGATATGCTCAACCATAAATTGACCACATGGGCTGGATTTGCTTGCTACAGTAGGTCTGTGGTGCAATGTGATGTGCAAAAACAAGCCTATGATACAGCCTATAATTTTTAAAAAACAATTCTGTTATTCTTGTAAGTGAAAATTCAGCAAATGTTTGATTGGATTGCCAGAGGCTAGTTAGAATTGTTTTAGAGACTAAAAAAATACTAATTGACCATCTTGGTTAATTTCATGCTTAGCTAGTATTTTGAGGCATTCCTCATTGTTTCCATTTTCTTGAATAAATCCATTCTTTAACATAGAAGGTGCTCAGTGGGTTTTGTGATGTAGCCATAGAATCTTAAATACTTCACTTTCACTAGCATGCTGTTTCTGCTTCTTAGATCATAGGTATCCAGTTATTTCTTTCTTGATTTTTGTTCTGCATAGGATTTCACTGGAACAATCATTTAAAGGGTTTTCCAGATGGTTAAACGGTATTCACTGAAGAAGCTCAATAGCACATTAATATATATGTAGGGTGCTTTCTAATCTCCAATCTGTCATTTATTTAAATCAGATGGGATGCAATGGAAGAGAAGTAGAATAGTTTACTGCAGCATAATGCTGAACAGCTGTGCTTGGAGTTGATCATTACTCTTCACGTTGAAAAAATGTTCAGTTATAGTTTATCACCTAGGAAGGTCTTTTAGTGCAAAAGATTTGGGGAATAACTAACCATAAGGTGAGTTCAATCTGTCTCATATAATAGCATTATCTACTTTTGAGTCTTTCTATTTTGAAAACAAACAATATAAGATCAAAAATACTTTGCCTTTCCAGCTTTGATGCTGAAAAATGCTGTAATAAAGAATGTTTAAATTCTTACTAAAAAAAAGAATGTTTGAACACCAGCTAATTGTATTACATTTATAATCAGATTTTAATGCTTGTTTTGGACTATCAATTTATGTAGTTCTGCAGTACTGACCTGTGCTACAAATCACTCTATTAGCTTTTTTTTTTGGGGGGGGGGGGAATGGAGTGGGTGGTGAAGCATAGCTTTTGCATGCAAGTGGTCTTAGGTGCTAACCCATAATACCTTCAATAGAGCTGAAAAAGAAGCTGCTATGCTTAAAGTTCTAGCAAACAACTATTCATCTTGGCCAACATGGTTTGTGTAATGTATTGGGCTTGCTTTTGTTAAGGGAATACCACGTGGTAATTGCTGGAAGGCTGTTTGAGCAAGGAAGCTAGCTAACGGCTCCTAGCTCCTCAGACAACCGTCTACAGCGCCGCTATTTTTTGCCTCTAGGGCAGCAATAGGTTGCTTCAAACCTATTGGCTGCTGCCTAGGGGCCAGGGTATAAATTGCTGCATTTGCAGCCCTGTTCTTCAGTTCAGATCCTGCAAGCAATAAACCATGATCTTTGCTGAACTCACTCGCCTCATCTTCATTCCTGCGCAATGAACCCAGTACACAACAGTTTGTACAAGAACTTGAGAGATATGTCAAACTCACCACGTCACATGATGTGTTGTGACATATTGTGACTTTTTTTGCATTGCTGGAGCTGGGGTAGGTGTGGCCTCGGTATGATGCAACCAGCCTGTGGACCGGCAGTTTGACACCCCTGGTCTAAAACATCTGGAGATATCAGGCTTGACACTGCATGACATAGCTTCTAATACTTGGTTTGTATAATCAGGTCATACAAAGACATTTTCTGACCTTGGTGCATTCCAGATGTCTTAGACTTCAGTTTCTATAATCCCTTCCAAAAAAACACCTCATCAAGAAAATTTCAAGGACTTGTGAAGGCAGTTGCCAGGAGTCAAAAGCTAACTGAAAAGCATGTGTGCATGCAACCCCCCTGCAACAACTATCGGGAAATTGAAAAGGCACGGTAATCGAGTAAACTTCATAAGTCTATTCAGAATGAAGGCTGCTTATCCAATATAGTTGACATATTATCCTGGGCATAATTTCAATTCCTCCCTGTAGCAGACATGTGGCATTTTCTTTTCAAATGTACATTGATTGATTTTAATGTGAAATCCTGGAGAAGCAGGAAAACCAAATAAATCCATCTGCAATATTTAGAGATAAAATTCTAGGTCTGAAACTTTTATTGTTTTTTCCTCCAAAGCAGATGATTCTGTCTTTCTCTAAGCATTGAAATACTGAGTATATTGTATTTTCGGCTTCACTCTAGAAATTACAGAGCTGTACTTTGAAAGAGCTAAAACAGAGTGCTTTAAAATTTCCAAGACTACAAAGGCAGATTTGTAGAAGAGAACATTCATTCTTTTGGGTGAAGAATTTCATCTCATTTTACCCAAAAGACAGCATAAATATAGTTAATCCAAGCTTGTATTCAAACAGCATTGGTTCTGTGGCAGAAGTTCCTAACATTTCCTTTGTGCCATTTAAAGTTTTCTAAAGCAATGTTTCTCAATCTTGGCAACTTAAGATGTCTGGAGTTCATCTCTTAGAATTCCCTAACCAGCATGCTGGTTGAGGCATTCTGGGAGTTGCTGTCCACACAACTTCAAATTACCAATTTTGATGAATACTGCTCTAGAGAGTTGATCTGCATAACCAGGTTGTCCAATATGAGTATGAGACAATAACTTTTTCTCAAGGACAGGGATGTACAATGTTATCCTCTCAACCCCATCCTTAAGAAGGCCATTCTATCCTTCTAACACTTTACCACAGCAAAAGTAGTATTTTCTCATTTGTGCCAGCATTAGCAGTGAAGTCTGACTATTTGCATCACTTTACTTAATCGAAGACAAACCTTCCACTCCTATTGGCTATGGCATGCTGTGGCAGAAATATCCCATCTTCTCCATTTTGTTCTGGGTTGCTGGGCTGCCTACCTTTTTTTTGATGGAACTTATCTAATGACTTTCATTTCCTTCATTTCACATGGATCAGTGAAACACTGGATCAAAATGCAGATTCACCAATGGAATGGTGAAGACTGTACATTTTAAAATAAATTACCTTTTTTTTAACTCAAATAAATTAACAACACTAATGTCAGTTTCATTTTCCAACCCAGATAGAACTGGGAACTGTGTTTTCATTTTTTTTTTTATTACAACTTCAGTGGCGGTGAACCTCTCCTCCTCCCCAACCCACCCAATTGAGAAGACTTCTTCCATTTTCCTCTTCTAGCCAAATAAACAGAAAGAATAGTAAAACTGTATAGTTTTTTTATTCATTTTACTTGTGTATCGGCGGACCCACAGGAAAGTGTCAAGTACAAGCGGGAGTCAATAAAGAATGTCAATCACTGAATCCATCATTTTGTTAAGTATGATGTGGGCAGAATAACAAATCATCACAGCCAAAGCAGAGGAAATGATTTAAAATCCAGAAACTGATTTCTTAAGCTTGATCTTCATTTTCAGCCATATTATACAGATGAGCATAGAAGCTTAAGGCTGCAATGTCCCCAAAGTACTTTTTCAAGAGCCAACTGGACTTTCTAGTTTTCTTTTGAAGATGTTTCGCTTTTCATCCAAGAACCTTTTTCAGTTCTAGAGCTGAAGAAGCTTCTTGGATTAGAAGTGAAACATCTTCAAAGAAAAATCAGAAAGTCCAGTAGTCAAGTTGCCTCTTGAAAAAAGTACCCTTGAGACAACCATGACCTGGATGACTAAGAATCTCCATAGACTTTGCTTAAGTTTGCAAGTGTGGAAAAATTCTAAGAGACATATGCTGGGGGCAGGAAGCAGAAGAGTAGATGTGGCATCAAATTTTCTTCTTGAAGCCTGTGTTCTTCCTTTGTGGTCAGAAAGTGGAAACTGACATCTTTTATCATCACTATCCAAGAAGAAAGAACTGATTTTGGATTCTGTCTTGATCACCTCTATACAATAATCTACCAGAGTGTCTATAGGAAACAGATGCATTAAAAAATTTGGAAAATCAGTTGAAAACATCTGGTTCACCTGAAATTATAATTAAAAGCTATTGCTTTGAACTGACTGGGAAATTTATATTCAACTATAGATGTTATGCAAGATTGAAAAGAATTCCTACACAGATTTCCAATATATAGTAAGTCAGATATTGTCAAATGTGAATTCACCATTATCTACAGTCAATCCTGGGAATGAAACTGTTTTTCTGCTGTCTTGTTCTACTAAAAGTAAAAAAATAATAATCATATTTTGAAGAAACATGGTGAGACAGAATATGTATGCAAGTCAACCTTTAGCTTACAGTAGATGTATTGTCTATGTAAAGTTTGTGAGAATCTGTAAAATTTGGACTGTAATCACAGATATAAATAATGTTTTTGGAACAATATTTTTGGTTAGGTCATAGGTATATTGTCAGATTGAAGCTGAAAAGATCTGGTGACCCTAGATGGTGATGATTCATTAAAAATGAAATTCCTTCTTGCTATCTAGTAGACCCTTGGATTTTTGCAGCACTGATCTGGCAGCCTTATGTTGCAAAGGCTGGAAAGCAAGATAACTGTGTAGGATATCTTTTTGTGTTTAGCAATAAGGACTGAAGAGAGGGTTGTAAGTTTGTTTTGTAAAAGACACTTCACTGACCATTTTCCAATGCTGGGGAATCCTGTCCTATCAAAGTTCCAAATGATAACTGTGTGGGCTTGTGAATTAATGATTGTAGTATATTTCTTGGGTGTTAGCCATTCTTCAAATGCCTGGTGAATTTAGGAAGATGTGGAATGAAATATGTAATGTTACAATCACCCATATATTCTAATTTGTTTAGGTTTATAAGCAGGGGCTCTAACCAACTCCTTCTTTAGAACTAACTTTGCACCATCAATAAACCAGTTTGTGCTCCTAGTCTCCAGTTAACATGATTCCCTTCAAAGGAAATACTTCCTACAACAGTTAAAACATGCAATACATGGAATTTTTCATTTTTTAACCTTTGGGTCTGTCAAGTCACTTTCTAAGCTGGAATAGAAAAATAAGGCTCCACAGGTTTCTTTTCTCATACTGCCCATTTGATCAATGAAGGCCATCAATAGAATCAGTTTTAACTTCCAGCTTAATATGCTTGGTAACCCGTCTGCAAGGTAGCAGAATAAAATATTTTTATTAAGTATTTTTGTCATCTAGACAAGAAATTGATTAAAGTTGCTGCTTGATTACAAAGTCAAATTATTTCCAAGTAGCCATTGATTCTATTACTCATCTAGTCATAGAATCATCATAGAATCATAGAACTGAAGAGTTGTTAGAGGTCTTTTAGTCCAAAAACCTACCCAAAGCAGGAGACCTTATTCTATCCTAGACAAATGGCTGTCCAGTCTTTTCTTGAGGACCTCCAGTGATGGAGCATCCACATCCCCAGGAGGTAAGCTGTCCACTGATTAATTGTTCTTACTGTCAAGAAATTTTTCCTTAGTTCCAGATTGGATCGCACTTTAATGAGCTTTCACACATTGCTTCCTGTCTTCCCTTCAGGTGCTTTGGAAAATAAGTTAACTTTCTTTTCCCTGTGACAAACCCTCAAGTACTAGAAGATGGCTATCATGGCACCCCTAATCCTTTTTTTTGTTAGGCTTTATGTAACTAGTTCCTTTAACTGTTCATCATATGGCTTAGCCTCCAGATTCCTTATCATCCTCTTTGTTGCTCTTCTCTGCACTCTTTCTAAACTTCAGCTTCTTTTTTGTATCTTAGCAACCAGAATTGGACACAGTATTCCATGTGTAGTTTCATTGGTGTAATACAGAGCAGAACCGTCACTCCTTGTAATCTTAATGCTATCCTTCTGTTGAGGCAGCATAGGAGTGCATTGACATTTTGGGCTGCTAAAGCACATTGGTGGCTCATAATTAAGTGGTGGTCCATTAGGACATCAGGTTCCCTCTTACATTTACTACTATTGAGCCAGGTACCACCTAGTCTATACCCGTGCTTTTGTTTTCCTGTCTAAATGCAGGTCCTTACTTTTTTCTTCACTGAACTGCATCTTGTTAAATAGGGCCAAATGGTTAATCTGTCAAGGTATTTCTGAATCTTGAGTTCAGAGGGGTTGGCAATTCCCCCCAGCTTTGCTTCCAGATATAATTCAATGTGTTGATAATCATCTTTAAAGTCCTTCATGGCACGGGACCAGGTTATCTGAGGAACTATCTCACTCCAATGGGATTAGCCTCCCCTACTCAAACTTTTAAAAGAGTCCTCAGAACCTTGTCTGCCATGACTCTTACCTACTGGAACATCTTGCCACTAGAGGTGACGTTCACCTCCACCATTCCTCCCTTCCAGAAGGGCCTTAAAACCTGACTCTGCTGGTTGGCTTGGGGCCCCAATAGTGGAATCATTGGTTGAGTGAGAGATAAAAGCCCAGCCCTGTACTATCAGTGCTCTTGATTTTTAAACTTTATTTAATTGTTAATTTTAATGCTTTTAATGTTTTTATATATGTGCTTTTATGCCATTGTAAGCAGCCCAGAGACACTTTGGATACTGAGATGGTGACATATAAATTTAAATAAATAAATAGCCACATGTTTCCTGTCTGGTCTACCTAGTGAGGCTGACAGGCTGTTTTCTGTTCTATGAACATTGCCTGTCATTTATTCAAAGATTTTCTTTCCATTTTTCATCCTTCAAAGTGTTTCCAAATGGAAACCATAAATTACATAAATGCTTTGAAACTAAATTAACAGTCTTTCCTATAAAATGAATTACTTTTTGGTTTTCTGTTTCCCATTATTTCTGCACATTTGTAGCTACAGAGAAACTCACCACATATTAGTTGTTTTATAAAGAACAGAATTGATGCATTTTAGTTAGGATATTAATAGAGGATGAGTAATAAATGTTTTAGGATTGGAAAGTAGCTGTTAAAAATGAGTATATATTTTTAGTGATGAAAAATTGTTTTCAATTAAATGGCAATCAATAAAACATTTGAATTGTTCAGTTACTATTTCCAATACCTTTTTGCTTTGAATTCCGCCCCCCCCCCCAAAAAAAAAAACCTTAAAGAAAACCACCCACTAAGCCACATAATTAAATTCCAACATGACTTAAATTTTCTGGATATGCCTGTTGCATGATTCTAATTTTAGGGCAA
The DNA here is from genome assembly GCA_024449315.1 of Daboia siamensis. NCBI lineage: Eukaryota > Metazoa > Chordata > Lepidosauria > Squamata > Viperidae > Daboia > Daboia siamensis. The sequence goes on along the minus strand of JAKJMR010000198.1, from coordinate 1,882,087 downwards.
ACAGGTATAAGCAACACATGCTTTTTGCTGGCGATAAATTAAATGCTCTGGCAGCATGTTTTTCCATAACCCTGGCAAAAGACAGACAAAAAAAATTGAACATGTCCCCATATTTCCAATTATCCAATGCTTGTTGCATAAGACTACTTTTGATATAGTCAGAAAAGTATATTCTTTTGGTTTGAATTTAAGAAAATAGAAAGCAGCTATTTTTGTGATTGACTCTGGCTTTCACTACTTCAGACTTAAAAGCATATTGGACTACTCGCAGGGTCACTTTTATAAGTTTCATTTAGTGATGGACTGAGAAGGGCTCCTTGCTTGGAAGATATATGTTAAATCTCAGTGGGTTTGCTAGTACATCTGTCTTATAAAAATAGATACATTAAGACTGGAAAACATCAGGTGTGACTATGAGATTAGCTTTCTCTTAGACCATGGGTAGGCAACCTTGGCTCTTTTATGACTCATGGACTTCAACTTGAAGTCCATGAGTCATAAAATAGCCGAGGTTGCCTATCCCTGTCTTAGACAACAGCAGGCTGAGTGACAGAGAGACAGTGTATATTGTTAATTCTCTAAATAAATACTACTATCCCTCAATGTAAGCTGAAGAGACAGTAGATTTGAACTGGCAATACTTGGAAACATGAATCTAACTTTCCATATTCAATATATTTAAAGACATCATACACATATGTATTTAAACCTGTGTATTTAAACATTCATCATTCTTTATATATATAGTAAACACATTCACACTACTTTGCACTGAATATCCTTTCATTGGCTGTCTTCTGTGGTCATATAAATAAAGAGGAAAACTGGATGTTGGGATAGAAAATGGGAAAAGAGATGGGAAGCGCTAGATATTAACATGGGGGGAGTGGGCAGAAAGACAGGACAAAAATAAGTTTATTGATGGAAGCAAGTGCAAAAGAGGGTACAGTGATAAGGCAACAAAGGGCCCGATTGGGAAGAGCCACAGTGACTGGGTATGGTCAGAACAGTGGAGGAAGAACAAAATTCAGGTGAGTGATAGAGAGAAAGGCAGGATGGTGCATGGGTACAGAAGAAAGAAAAAGAAGCTGGAGGCTATGAAAAGGCATTCAGCTGCTCAAAGGGGCCACTCTAGCCATTTTACAATTTGACAACCAACCTTGGAACTTTTTAACTGTGTTTAAAATTCCAGGGGGACAAGATATTTCAAAAGAGTTACCAAAAAAAAAAAAAAAAAAGAGGATTGTGCTGCTTTTCCATTTCACAAATTCTGGAAGTATGCCAACCTTCTAAGGTCAGTTTTGTAATTTATTTAGGCTGGATAGTATAATAAAGTTTGAATGTAATTTATAGGCCCTGTAGATATACATAGAACTAGGTTTTCATAATTATCCTAAAACAAGATTAAAGGTAAAGGTAAAGGTTCCCCTGCACATGCGTGCTAGTTGTTTCCGACTCTAGGGGCCGGTGCTCATCTCCATTTCAAAGCCGAAGAGCCAGCGCTTGTCCGATGATGTCTCCGTGGTCATGTGGCCTGCATGACTAGACGCCAAAGGCGCACGGAACGCTGTTACCTTCCCACCGTAGTGGTCCCTATTTTTCTACTTGCATTTTTACGTGCTTTCGAACTGCTAGGTTGGCAGAAGCTGGGACGAGTAACAGGCGCTCACTCTGTTATGCGGCACTCGGGATTTGACCCGACAAACTGCCGACCTTGTGATCGACAAGCTCAGCATCCTAACCCACTGAGCCACCGCATCCCTTTTGAAACAAGATTAAGCTGCCTCTTTTCTATCAAGGGCCATATGTCCTCCAGGCTAATTTTTGGGATCATATGGTAGATGGAGCTAAAGAAATAGTGGCGCCAACATTAAAAGCACCCATTCCTCCTTGCTGTTTTCTCGCTTTCTTTTTTCTGGCATTTTTTAAAAAATTTTGCCATTCTTTTTCCAGGACCCTTTTTTAAGAAGCAAGTTGTGTTTATTGATAGAGGTCTATCCATATTTCTTATGAAAGGCTTATGCAGTTCAGATGAGAGTCAAAACAATCTCCGTGCTTCCAGTTGCTGTCCTCATCAGAAATGGGGAAGGAACAACTATAATTTGTTAGGGATCTCTCCTGATCTTTTTCAAATAGCATATTTTTAATAACATTAAAAAGAATCTAAAGACAAAACAAAAGAGGCTAAAATTTACAAAAGTTCTCCTCAAAACAAAATGTAAAACAATGAAAAGAAAAATAGAAAAACTATTAAAAATACCAAACTAATCAATTTTCAAAATTCTATTATATTTTTAACTTCAAATTTACATTTCTATTTTCAAACAATGATTTCAATCAAGACCATAGAATCATGCTATTGTATCAATGTATGAATTCCCCCTACACCAGACATGTCAAACACAAGACCTGGGGGCCAGATCCGGCCCGCGAAGTGGTTTCATGTGGCCCATGAAGCCATCCTGGAAACGGTGAGGGAACGGCCCCCACTGCCTTGGCCCTGGCCCAGAGACCCTCCTTCTGCCAGAGACCCCCAAATCTGTCCCACTAATGCCCAGGCCCCCAGAGGCACCCTTGATGCAAACGATGTAGAGGTGGCCACGCCCACCCAGTAGGCCATACACATTCTAGCCACACCTACCCAGTAGGCCACGCCCACCCTGGTCATACCCACCCGGCCCCCTGAGGGCAACCGCAATGCTGATGTAACCCTCAATGAAATTGAGTTTGACACCCCTGCCCTACACCATTTTATATAAAATGCACAAATCAGCGTGAATGTGTTATTTCTATTCCTATTCATAATATAAGCTGGTTGTAAAATTTTACTATTTTTAGTGGAACATTTGGACCTTTTGGAGCTGATATGAAGTTTCTTTTAGGAGACATCAGTAAGGTGCAGCAATTCATCTACATGCCTGTTGAATTTGCAGCTGCCTAAATGTCTCATTGCATTCAGTGCAAGTGACTCAGAAAACATTAAAATGATTTAGCTACAGATAACATTTTAAACAGAAAGTCTATGTTAATAGTGAATCATCATGAGAATATCTCAATGTTTTTCCCACGTCAGTGGTAATAGCACTGTTCTATTCAGAGGTGCAGGAAAGATTATAGACCTTCAAAACAAGTATTCTTGTAATATCTCCATTACTTCAATAGGAATGCATTAAAAGCATGTTAAATATAGCAATTTTGATACAGCAGAATTAAACTGGGATGAATGATTATGGAACTCAAGGTAAAAATTAAGTCTTTTTTTTAAAAAAAACTCCACAATTCTTCTATTACAGTCATGAGAAAATAAATAATATTCCAATTAATCAGGGTTTCTGTAGATCAGAAATGGCAGAGAACGCTAAAGCTTGTGACTGACAGTGTTAACATTCAAGCTAGCTTTTTTCATACTCTAATAATAACAGGAAATGAAGTCCACTGGGAAAATATATGAACAAAGCTGTGTTGTACATGTTGCTCCTTATTTTATCCTGAACATGTGTAATTAATTTGATGGTGGTTGGCCAATTTTTATAGTGGAAATTCATCTGTAAAAGGGCAAACAACGACAATGAAGTACCCACAAGGCTAAACTTAAATCCAGTATTCACACCTTCAATTTCAGTACAATATTAAGTATATTTCTGTCTCATTTTTCATTCCAATAAATAGATAAATAATAAGCAAGAGGAAATGTGGACTAGAACTGCTTATGTCCTTTTTATGTGCAATATTTATTGAAAATGTTAATTACAGTAATAAAAGGTAAGTTCATGAATGAAGGCAGATATACATGTCCCAGGATAATGTTACAGGATCCAGTGTGGGTTGATCACTGGGACAGGAGGTTTAGTCTTCTGAGCTTTCAGCTCCAGCAGGAATTCAAAAGCTCAGATGACTAAACCTCTGGTCTGGGTGACTGACCTAGATTGGATCCTGCAAAAAGTAATTTATTGTTTTATTTGATTTCTATAACAACTTATCTTAACAAGTGACACTGAGCAACATACATCATAGATACAATTAAAACAATACAAAATAAATTTGTATGGTTACTGAATGAAACAGCAGTGGGAGCAGTGGAGCAGTGGAGCAGTGGACTAATGCCTCCTTAAGTAACACCAGCTGCCTGCAATTAGTGCAGGTTCGAGTCCCACCAGGCTCAAGGTTGACTCAGCCTTCCATCCTTCCGAGGTAGGTAAAATGAGGACCCAGATTGTTGGGGGCAATTAAGCTGACTTTGTAATAATGCCGCTTGGAGGTGTGTGTGAAAGCCCTAATAAGCAGGCATATACATAGAATGAAGGCTACTGCTAAGTTTGTAAGCCGCCCTGAGTCTTCGGAGAAGGGCGGGATATAAATGGAATTAAAATAAAAAAAATAAAAAAAATATTGCCATAGTTAATAATATAATTAAGAAACAGGGACTTTAACACAGTCGGAATCCCAAGCTAAAGATGCTACCCTAAAACTATAATCCAATGTAGGATGGATGTGAAGGACTTTATCCATGCTTAGCATAATTCCTCGCAGCAACCGTATAGGTGAAACCCAGTATTACTTCCTCTGAAGAAGAGATTGGTTATCCTGAAATTAAGCCCCTCGGTGCCTGTAAATGTAATAAGCAGTGCTTTTTTTGTAAGAAAAAAGGTGCCGGATCCCTGACATCTTGTTAATCTTTTATTTATCTTTTTCACTGTACACACACCCACACACGTCAGTTGTGTAACGAAACATAACAGTCGTCGCCTGCAGTAAGCACTCAGTGCGCGATCACATGACCAATCACAAGTTGAGTAGTGCCCTAAGCTGAGCAGCTGGATGAAGTACACATGCATTGGACTTGACACACAAGCAGCCTGCATGCATCATTTTAATGATTTTGCCACCGATGATTCAAGTCCATGTGGACCAAACATCAAATTTTCAAAGGTTACTTTTAAAACCTTGAAAATCTGTCAAAAAAATGTGCCGGAACTCTGTTCTGGTGAGTTCTATGACAAAAAAAAGCCCTAATAAGTATGGAGAAATAATCATGTTTTGCCACTGTTACCAGTTCATGTTTGATTGTTTTCATTCTCTGTCAATTGCCACTGATGCTTTAGGTGCCTCTTACCATTCCTTAGTTCCCTCAGATCTTCCTTATAACATGGACAATAACAGGAACCACGGACAGAGACATCATTCAGGTATGCTCCAATCCAAGGCTATGGCCACTCTTCCATTCAATGTGACCACAAGGCTTTGATTAGACCATGTAGCAAATGTCTTGCAACAACTTCAAACTCCTCTTGAAACCTAATCAGGTCCATTTATCACCTAAGGTGAGCCAATCTAATAGGTCCAGCCTCCCTGCATAGTAGGATTGTGCCAGAGAACTTGAGGCTGTCCAGTATTGTTTTAATTGTTTTATGTAATCCTTGAAGAAATCTGTCCCAAAAAAGAAATGTAAAGAAATCAAATCCTATGACAATACTTGAACAAGCTAAAGATTAAGACTGTTAGAAGTAAAATGAAAGAATATAAAGAATAACTTACTATAATTTATTTATATTTAAGATAAATAATGGAAATCACCATTATATATTTCTTTTCTCTTCATCAAATACTTACATTTCTATTTCTTCTCTTTATCTTTTTCTTTCACTTTTTACTCCTCTCTATTCTCTTTTCTTCCTTTAAGTTTAGTTTAGATGAGACTTTTCTATCACAATGATTTTTTTTAATTAATTAAAAAAATTAAAAGACAAAGGAGAATTTATTTGTCCTAGGCAAAGAAATATGGTGTCCTATTCTAAATTACAATAAGGTGGAGGCTTGATTCAACTCCAGTAACAGTTTGTTGCACAACATGGATGAGCAGTGAATCTGGGACCCCATCAAAGAGCTAGAAATTCTGAATTGTCAACAGCATACATTTTCAAGGAAAATTTCTTTATAAGTGTAGATCTGGATACCAGTTTGACTTAATTAAGAAAATTTTCCTATTGCCATGCTGCTACTGGCTGCATATGTTTTATATCTTGCATAACTGTATTACAAGAAGATTCCATATAAAATAAATAGCCAATTTTTTGAAAAGAGAACTAACATGTTTCAAGAGTCATATTGAATAGATTTATCGCTGAAGGTTATTCTCTGTAGTTCAAAATACATTGGAAATTTGCTCCCAATAAAATTATGAATGCCCAAAGAAGTTTCTTCCCTTCCTGGAAATTGCTACCACAAGACTATGTAAGGAGTAGGAACCCACAGTCCTTCATCTCTCACTTAACTATAGCATCTCTCACCAGAATATTCTGGTTAGGGCTGATTGGATTCCATAAATTCTTCACCACTGCTCCAGATTTTTACTGGTCTATTACTGTAGATGATGAAAGTGATGATACACAGAGATTATTTGATCCTGAACATTTCAGTGACCATAGAGAATGAGCAATACTCCAACCTCTAGCATAGGAATTCCACTGGAGTTTAGAATATGGTGTTTTGAGGGTAACCATTAATTAAGGATGCAGAAGAAATGCAATTTGTGCTGAACATATAACCAAAAATATAATGAGTCATAGCATTGCCAATGAATTTCTAGCCCCACAAAAATTGTGGCTTTTCTGCAATTAAATGTAATGTCTCACCAGACCCAGCTGGTGTGGCCAATGATGTAAGCTCTTAGGAACTGTAGTTTAGTAATATTTGGAAGACCATATTTTCCATCCTTATTTTATTATGATATCCTTTAAACTGTAAATCTTGGATGTAAATCCCACTTGTATCCATATGTGAATAAATGACTAGAATTTTGCAAGGGGACTTAAATCCACACACCCCTTCTCTCATTCTCTTGCTAAAAATAGAAAAATAACTCTAAAACTGATAGAACAATCACACACACACACACACACACACACACACACACACACACACAGCTCAGCAGTCTTTAGTGAATTTAGATTTCCCTATTTCTGAAACATAACAATTTTCAAGGAAACTTTCTTAGGGTCAATTTCTATTGCAAATGAGAGCACTGAATATGTTCTTGATGATCAGATATTGTTATTATTCTTATAAATATAAAGCTTTAATAGAAATATTGGGCCTGAAAAAGCAAAATATAAAACAAATTCTAGTTAGATCAGTGGTTGGATTCAAATATGAACAACTTGTTCTCTGTGTGGATGCCACTTCGGGAGGTTCATTCTGGGCCTGGGCAATGAAAAATTAGCTACCGGTTCTGCCGAAGTAGCTAAGTGAATCCCATCACTGAGTTAGATGCAACATTAATTCAGAACCAGCTCCCCATAATCAAATCTTTCTCTGTTTAACAAATTCCAAATAATTCCATATTAATTCTCCATATCATCTCAGGCATCTCATTTGCTATGGCCCTTTCATATAAGTTGTGTTGATTTGATTGTCAAGACAAATCCATTTATGGGTGTTTCTATCTCTTGTTTCACCGGGCTGCATGAGCGGTGGGCCGGGGCACATGTATGTGCACACAACTTGAATTGTGCGAGTGGCAGACCACTCGCACGCCGGCATCAACTTCCCTCCGCCCTGTGCGCTGCCACAGAGAGGGTCTCCTCAGGGTGCCACCGATCAGAGAATGTCAATTGGTGGCCCCCAGGAAGAGGTCCTTCTCTGTGGGTGCCCCGGAGCTATGGAACCGGTTGCCGGTTGAGCTCTGAATGGCGCCTGGCCTTCGCTCCTTCCATTGCGATCTGAAGACATTCTTATTTGAACAAGCCGGCCTGGCCTGATGGGGGATGGGTTTGGGTTCTTATGGTTATTTTAATATTTGTATTTACTGTTTTTAGTTGGGCATATGTTTAATTTCTTGTTAACTTTTGTACTTTTGTATTTTTATATATTTGCCCTGTTCACCGCCCTGAGTCCTTCGGGAGAAGGGCGGTATACAAATAAAATTATTATTATTATTATTATTATTATTATTATTATTATTATTATTATTATTATTATTATTATTATTATGTGTGTGCAGCTCAACTTGCACAAGTTGAGCTGCACACGTGAGTATGCATGCAGGCCTGCTGCTTGCGTGGCCCCATTTTGAGTAGGTCACACCCTGGTAATGGGCCGCAGCTTAAGAGACACTTAACAGCATTTGACGTTAAAAATTGACAAATTCTACCTCTTATCAAAAGAGAAAGAGAAATTCTGACTGAGCTGCAACATTTGCTTCTGAAATGCTTGTTCAAAATTTCGTTTTGTCTGCTAGATCTTTATGAATATACACAAATAAAGCACAAAGGACCAAGAATTTTAATTCTGATGCAAATAGCTATCTAATGTTGTTAAGAAAGAAAGCTTTCAAACACATCTATCACTTGTTATTTCCCAGAGCAGTCACACCCATCTTGATCTTTATGGTTTATTAGCACTATTAAAAGTAGTGTTAGACAATTTGCTAACATGCTTAATTCCCGAACCAGGAAACAGTCCAACAAATATTTTCATTTAGCAATATTTATGCATTTCACTTATGCAATATTTAATGATTTATTATAATTGTATTGGACTTAGCCAAGACTAGGCATGCCTTGTAGAGGTTTTCTCTTTCCAAAACAGTATGTAGTCCTGCAAATAGTTGTGCACAACAGTGCAAAGGGCAACTTTTGTTCTAATGGACATAAATAGCAACCACAAGAACTGGATGCCAGGGTTTTGGGGGGGGGGGGTTGCCTCTATATATTCTGCTTGCTGTCTAAAGCATACATTTGGCACTAGAAGATGCATCAAATTACAACTCTTTGTAGTGCCCATAGTCCTTAGGTCTAGTTGACAAAATGTTATAGCTATCAGTTGAAACAATTCAAATAAAATTATGCATATTTTTGTTCAATATTCCATATAAGGATGAGCAAACTTGACTTCTATCTGTATTGAAGAATATAAATTGAATAATTAAGGACAAAGATTTCTATTTGATTTCATCTCTCTCTCTGCTTTTAAATTACTTCAGACCTTTTCTGTGAAAATGTAATCAAACTCACATTTATTTTCATTCCCATTTCTTTTTCTATATATATATTTCTTGTTAGACATTAGTTCCTGAAAATTAATTTCTTCTGATACAATTCATGCTTATATGACTTTCCGCAAATGTATACTTTTTATTTTTTGTAAAATATATAAATTTCTTAAAGGTATGGGTTTTAATGTCTAGGTATCTATTAAAATTGATTTATAAACTTAAAAGATACAAACTGGGTAAGTTAGCATATATAAATGAAACAATTTGTCTGTTGTCACTTGTTTTACAAACAACCTACAATACAGGACAGTTCTTCACAAAGACATACAGCTTGTAGTAACTGACACATCTGCTAGATTCAGATTCTTAAAATTACTCTTTTATATGTCAGCATTTTACTTCTGCTTAGATTTACATACATGGAGGAAGGAATTAAATGTTATAAAATGGAGTGGGGAATGTGAAATCCCAAAGACTGATATGATCCTTAAATCCCTTTTGGAAGCTCTATAGTCCCATCTAAGGAGCCCCAGACAGGTTCCTCCTTTAAGGAGGAGCAGAGAAACTCTTCCAGATTGATGTGAGGAATATTTTCATTCCCCGAACCTCAGTTAGAAATGACTCAAGTTGGAGAGGTCCTTTAGAAGTGAATGAGGCACAGCTGAGATCTGGGAGAAATTTGAGCTGGTTGAACTGAAGGAAGTGGACAGGTCCTTGTGACTGTGAACCTGGCCATCTGTTTTCTTGACCATGCCTCCCTAATTGGTCAAGCCCCCCTATGAAGCAATGTATGGTTGAGTTGAAGAGGCACTTAATACCTCTTTGTGAGAGAAGATGGTACCACAAGCCTTGAAGGAAGCAGTGATGTGTCCCCTTCTTAAGAGGTATCTTTGGATCCAATAGTTTTAGAAAACGTTTGTGCAGTTTCAAATTTTTTTAGAATGATGGTACAGATGATATATCACCAGGACCTGGGAGCAAAGACCAAAACCATTCTATTTTGCCAGGGTTAAGTTGAATTGATTCCAGATTTTTCTTCCTCCAGTCATTTGGCCAGCACAGTAGCATCACATGCTCAACTAGAAATGGGATGCATTGCTGAGTATCAGCATACTAAGGATACCATACTCATCCTGTCACATGATCTCCTCAGTGGTTTCATGTAAATATTCAACAGAAGAGACAAAATACCTAAGCTATAACACGGACTGAAATTGGTCATAGAAAGTAGAAGAAGGTCTGCAAAACAGTGTCTCCCTTCCTCAATCCCCGGAGCCAATTCACAGGGATACTTTGGATGATGCTATTGAGCACCAAGAGATCCAGATGGCCAGAATGTGATGGCATAGGAGTGGTTTTAGGTTTGCCCATGTTATACCATTGTTATGTTAGCTGCACTGGCTTCCAATTTCCTTCTGGGTACAAGTCAAGATACTAGTTTAAAGCCTGCATGGTATAGGACCAGGTTATTTGTGAGATATCCTTTCCCTAAAGAAATCTGCCCATATTATCAGACTAGATAGGGTAGACATGTTTCTAATTCTTTTCTGTGGTAGCCCCGTCCTTTTAACTTTCCAAAAGGCACTAAAAGACCTGACAGTTCCCCCAAACACTGGAGTAGGTGAGACTGATGAGATGAATTTGTTATGGCTCCCTGAGAAAATTGAGCTGTGGTGCTAAGTCTTTTGATTTTAATTTTTTAAAATGTTATAATTTTTATTTAATTTATTTGTGGGTTGTGAGCTTTCCAGACTTTGATTCAACATGGGTGATTGTATAAAAGTTTTAAATAAATAAATTGATCATAAATTGGTGGCATTATTGTCTACCATATTGAGATGATAACATACAAACATTATTATGCAAACTCTGAAATAGGTTTAACATGGCTTAAAATAAAAATAAAGAAGATTGGTGAAAATAGATGGGCCACATGGGTATGCCATTATTTTACTTACATTGCACTGCCTGTTGTGCACCCGAACTCAAATGCAAAATGTGATTCTCAAGCACCAAAAGGCCCTTTCTATCTTTTTGTAAAACCATCATAAGAAGCATAAAATTGCTCCCCTCTGATGCTTTTTTCTATGCATACTAGACAAAAATCTCTTTCCTCATATCTTTTCCCCCACAGGGAGTAAAACAGCTAAAGAAGTTTGAAGTGGAAAAGTGATCTCATGAGGTTATGCTAAAGTTATTCCAGCATAAAAGGATTAAATAGCATTTTCTCGCTGTTGGAGATCCTTTTCTACCAGGAAGAAGTGGCACGCAACTGTCCATTTTATGTCATTGAGCTCTAAGAGTATATAAATAGGGCATGGGGTAGAAAAGCTTTTCCAAGCAAAAACAAACTTTTGAGACAACTGTTCTCTACTATTCTTTCCCAACTTTTAAATTGATATTTTGATGATCATTGTCAACCATGATAATATTTACAAACTTCCTAACCAAAAAAGCAACTTTTCTTTTACACACTTAGCTACAAACAGAGCAAAGATTCCCTCAAGTAATTATGAACTGGAGCCTTTGAATAGACATTCCAGTTTTGAGCATGTTGCAGAATAAAAATGAACCATATTCAATTTACAGTGAGCACAAATATACAGATTGAAAAGCATGCAATTCTATTTCTGATATGCTGCATGCATTGTAGTCCTGGGCACCCACATGGATTTCTGCATAAGGGAACTTTTAGTATGCATTGCTGTTCATATGTATGGAAATCTGTGGGATAACTTGTATCACATGTTAGGTTTCAAAGAGGCTTTATAGCATGTACAGATACCCTTGCTTTGCATGCTCGTGTTGGCTTGCTTATTTATGTCTAATGTCCAAAATGAGTTAAGTGAATTATAGTAAATGGAGAGTGGCATATTTTCTGGGTGATATTCATGATTGAATTTTACCCTTGCACCTTAGCTGCACAATTGTCACAATTGAAAAGGATGATCAACTTATGAAATATGGAAAATAATATTCCACAAAGTCTTTGTATCAACATTGTGAGCTTAATATTCTGACATTGTTCCTCATATTCAATAAAAATGGGTTTACTGTAGAATTTAGCACTGCATGATTAACAAAAAAAGTTTTCTGTTGATGTTCCCAATCTCAGCTTTACTTTGGCTCAAAGACAGGTGCTGTTTGTGCAGATTCACTGCTACAGTGACAACAAGAGAACATGAGAAGAGTGTTTGAAGTGCCTGGGAGGCAGGAGTGAGTATTGTAAACAGAGAAAGGATAAGGGCTGTGTCAAAATCCAGTGGTTATGCTTTCTTGATATCAAAGGCAGATTCCAGGCAGTGATATAGTAAGAGAGTCCTTGGCTGGCCGATTGCAAGCTGGTGCAAATAATATTTTAAGTATGCTATTCCTCAGTTTGAATTTCATGGATAATTTTAGAAAGCACATGTCTGAGGCTTTCATTGCTACACTAGTGGTGTTGGTAACATGTGTCCAGCAAGATCTGAGTTGTTGCCAATCAAATTTTCTCATCAACATTTCTGACATTTAATACCTTTAGTTACTACTTTTAGTGATGGGAAAGTGATCATGCTCTACATGACACTTAGCTGAACTGATCAGAATGAAAGGTGAAAAGAACTCTTACATAGGAGGCATGGTTTATGTTTCTTGCTGTTTTTATTTGCTTTGAACCATTTTTTCTAATCCTAAACTCTCAGATTTATGATTGATTAGAGATTAATCTAAATTGATCTAGAATGTGAAATTTAAGCAATAAATGAAGGCAAAATAGTAATACAACAGCAATACTGTAAAGGATTGCAACAAACGAAGGATGTAAAGTCCACTACCATTCCACTGACCATTTCATTGTGAACCCTTTTAGTAATTATCAATCATATAACATTTATTTCAATGAAGGTTGTATTTCTTGTATCCTCTCTTCTATTTTAGAGTGAAATCATAAGAAGGACACTATTTCTGTAGTAACAGGTAGAGATGCTCTACACAATGGTTTGTGTTATTTAGTCTATGGAAAAGGAGGTTTTGCAAAGCAATCCCTCCCTCCCTCCCTCCCTCCCTCCCACCCTCCCTCCCTCCCTCCCTCCCTTCCTTCTTTCCTTCCTTCCTTCCTTCCTTCCTTCCTTCCTTCCTTCCTTCCTTCCTTCCTTCCTTCCTTCCTTCCTTCCATCCATCCATCCATCCTTCCTTCCTTCCATTAATAGAGATTAATATAGTATTTGCTTTTCCAAAGGTGCAAAATAGAAATACATTAAAAGAACTAGCCCCATCTCTTTAGCCTGGAGTTGAGATGTAAAACACTGTGCCAGCAACCTGATTCCCAAGAAGTTTTAAGTAAATGTTAAAGAGAAATACGTGAGTCCCAAGTCCTGTGGTACCCCCATGTTCTAGTTGTCTTGTGCACAACTTAATGTCTGCTCATCAGACATGTCCTCTTGTGGAAACAGAAGATATACACCAGATACCATGCACGTTTTTATTTAGAGTAAGTTTCACAGCATTAGTTAGATTTTCTGCAAATAAGTATACTATAACCATACTTATTAGAAAAACAGTCTCTTAAATCTTCTAAACTTAAGTGACATGTTTTTGAAATTGACTGATGTTAGAAAGAAAATGTGTAAGGACCTGCCTCAACTAGGTGTCCTAAGAAAGCAGAACTCTTGAAATAGGCATTGTCTCGAAAGGAACTTTTATTAGGGACTAGTGATAGCAGGGAAACAAAGCGAGGTCTGAGGAAAAATCCTGCATAAGCAGTATATCAAAAGCAATATTTGTTATTCCTCTCCCCAGGATCCCAGTGTCTATTTCAATCTCAGCCAATCCACAGATGGTATAATGTTTTGGTAACTGGCTCTTTTGGCGCACTCTTCAAGGTCTCTCTCGGGTTTTCTTTCCCTCTGGCTCCAAGTGCAAACCATCTCCTAGATAAGGGTGATGTTATTCGGTTGCATTCCTTCTCCTGAGGGAAGGGCAGTGTCGCAAGACAATGCAAAGCATCCCCCAAAGCATCTCCCCTCCCAACAGAATGGTATGTCCCAAGAAATGGTTACAGAAACATGTATACGATAGACAGAAAAGTAATACATTTCTTTGGGGATCTGACATAATGTATAAATTGGCAGGGCATATCTCTTTTATCTGAGACTATGGATCTAAATATTATTATATATTTGAGCATAAAATCTAAAATAGTATCTCCTGACTAGCAAGGGTAGACTTTCTAAATGGAGGGGGGGATAAGATATGTTTTAGAAACTTCCTAATAGTAAGAGCTATTTGACAGTGGAACCAATTACTCAGGGAGGTAGTAGGTTCACTTTAAGTGATATGTAAGAAGAGGCTAGATTGTCTTTTGCCTGGAATGTTTTAATTTGTATTTCTGCACTTAGCAATGCCTTGATGCCCTTTTCCAATACTATGGTTCAAACCTTCATTTCATAATTCACACTAGCATGCCTTTGTCCCCATGGCATAATAATAATTAAGTAAAACACATTTTATAATGCAGCCATCTTACCCTCTTGGGGCTTGAAAATTTTTAAGATGCCATCTAAGTTTTTTTTTAATTAAATTACCGCTTACCAAATGGATACAAATAAACAAAAGATATTTAAGGGATTTCTTATCCTATATACCATCTCCTGCGTCTCCCAGTCCTCTGCCATGTGCAGTCCAAAAAAAAAAAAAGTGGGACTAAAAAAGTTCAACCAATCAATTCAAATATGCAGGGTAGGTGAATATCTCGCCTTGTCTCCACTCTTCAGTCAAACCCTGTTCTGCACATGCGTGCATGTACACACATGAGCACACATTTTTTGCAGCTCCCAGTTTTTCCTTTTTTGAGGGAACCGGTTCCGACTGGCTCTTTCACTGTTTCAGGTTGCTGACCCCTGCCCTAGATGCACAGTTGAGGAGAGATATATGGAATGGACTTTTGTTATCAGGCTGGGGACCAGAAGAAATATTGTTTTAGCTCACATTAGCTAGGGATCCTACACAGTTGTTAGAGTACACCAGAATTAGACTTAAGAACCTATCTTTTTGGTAAAATCATCAGTTTAAGGGTGCAGAATAGTTTGCATTCATGTCTCTAAGTATTCCGGAAACAACTCTTTTGAACCACATCCGAAACCCGGTCCAGTCTGTTGCATATGGAATGTAACTGTAGAATATTTTTTTTCAGAAACAGGAAGATAAATTGCCCTAACTATATTACAGAAGGTCTACAATCAACACTTCAATGCCTTTCCCTGCAGCCCATCAGAATAAAAGCAAAATAAGTTCACCATGTTGCAGACTTTGAAATGATGTGGATATAGTTGTCAAAACTGTATTATTCAAACATTTGTTCTCTAGAGCATGGTTAAATGAGTGCTAAGATTGTGAGTTGTGGTTTTTCAACAGTGGCTTGGAGTCCATACTTTGTTGAAAAATGCCAACCTAAGCTTTTTTGGGGGGAGTTGCTTAAATAGTAGCACTGTCTATGTACTACTGTACTGTGCTCTTCTATATTCACCACTTCAAATCAATAGGGTTGGAATTATAAATCTATCCAACTTTGGTCTTTGAGGTTGAAATGAATTGTCTTGTGGAATGGCTTTGAACTACAGCACTTTAAAGAGCTTGAAATGATGCTTTAAAATAGATATCTTGCAGGATGGTAGGTGGGTGGTCTACAATCTCTAAAAAGATTGTCAGATGTTCCAGCTTTCTGTCTGTGCCGTTTGAAACTAGCAAGATTTTCAAACAGCAGTTGCTAAACTAAATCATAATATCCACTTGGTAATCACCTGTTCTGCAGTACATATATTGCTACACTGCTAGGAGTGCATGTTAAGTGATTGAGAATATCTTTGGACTGGTTCAAGCTGGGAACTTGAAGTTGCCCAGCTTGAAGTTGCCCAGCTCAGCATAAGGTCTGTTGATGGTTTCCTGTTAGCACATATAAAACTGTTGATATATTACAGAAGTTCTTTTTATTATAAGCAAAGCTTTGTGCTAGTACTTTGACTTCAATATGTCACGTTTGAGAGACCCACCCATGTGCATCTTGGATACAATTTTTTTTTATCAGGACAATACATAAGAATAAAGAGAAGATAAAATTAGAATTTCTAGACTTAATATATCCAGTGTTCCTTGCACTGTGTTTTTGTCACAGTTGCATCTGGAAATTAAAGCCCTCCTGTGTGCAATTATAGCTGCATCTGACTTCTGCTTTCCATACAAGAATATCTTTTCATTATGTTTTCCTTTGAATTAACCAACTTTTTTCTACTGCACCACTTCAGAATCAATAGATCTATTAGGATTAGTTTTTCATAAGAAATATAGTCCAGTCTAGAAATCCAAAATAATTGACTAGGACAAGTTACAGTATCAACAACATGGATTGAATAACTGATTGTAATCTATATCCCAAATGCCTCTAAATACTTATTCAAAAGTGTATTGGAATTTGTAGATGCACATGTCAGAGAAATTATTCAATTTACAGATCATTTACAGTACACCAACAACTTCATGGGGGAACAGTATGGGATAACACAGTGGGATAATAGGGTAAAAACTCAGAATATCCCAGTGTGTAAAGACAGAAATAAAAAAAAAGTGTTGTGTTTTTCCAACACACAATGTTGGATTTTATAGCTGAGATTGTGAGGCCACAAATAGAGATTGGTCATAAAGTTTCTTCCTCTGTATTGACCCACTACTGTATATTATTCTCTGCCCATCACTAGTGGATTTCCCCCCCTTCTTATTATGCCACACTACACTATTCCAGATCCTAGCAACCTACCAGAAACAGTGGGAAAATGTTCAACTCTAATAATCTTTCAACATGCACCCCTCATTCTTTTCATCCACTTCATCTTATCCCTACAACCTAGAACAACTTGTTCTCTCTGCAATATACTATACTTTCATGGACATGCACATTCCTGGACATCCCCCCGCCCTTCATATTTATAGCTCATAACTGTCTCCAGGTTTCATCTAAGGATAGAGTTCCAGTTTTTTTAGCCACAAGTTCTTAATCTTCCTGCTTATCACTCTTTCTAGGGTTCAGTCATCTACCATCATGAAAGCTAGGAATACAGATTCTTGTTTAATTCCTAATTTGAAAAAGTAAGGTACCTTCTGAAACTACTACCCATGCCATCATGATGCTAAGGTGATATTTATGGCAGAGTTTGGCTTTAAGATGGGTGGCTCTACAAATGCAATAACTAAATAAATAAATAATAAACAAATAAACATACTATTTTAATTATATAATAATTTTATCTAAGACAGGGGAATCTAGTTGGCCAGTAGACTGGAGAGCATAGATGAATGTTATGGCTTATTCAGCAAATCTGCCTACAATGGTGTCTGCTTAACTTCAACAACCAAAGGTCCCTTTCAGAGACAAGATAAACCTCTCTATTCTCCTCCCCTACCTCCCTGCTTCCTTCCAATTTTGTTTTCAGGTGAATACCTGTGAAATATAGCCAGTATAAATGAGGTCCTGGGACTAAGGAAATGTGCAAACAGCCCAATTTTATTAATCGTTATCTGCTAATTAGGACTCACATCTACTGTTTTTTATGGCAGATATTCATCAGCTAATTTTTCAAGCTGTATTAATGGTAACATGTTATTGATATTTTTCATAGTAGCTTCCAAGGGCAACACTGCTGGTCTATATGGTGGGAGGCAAGAAGCTTCATAATGAGAATGTCGTAAGTTTAGCTCATACCAAATACCAGTTGTGGCTGCCTTAGTAACACTAACCTAGAAATTCTTTTCTTTACTCCTTTTATTTCTTCCACAGCTTTCTAACAAATACTCTCCTTTTGCTCTACCTATCATTTGTCTTCATTAATTTAGCATTTGCTGGCAAGTAACAGGTGAAAACATAACAGTTCCTTTTCTGTTTTTTTATTTAAAATCTTAATAAAGTAAATGAATCTCTGAATACTATCAGAAGAACTTGCAGGAATGTTGAAAAGCTGGGCAGCAACACTTTAATTTTAGTACTTTTTTCCTTGTACTGTAGCTCTACTAAAGGTACCATAGGAAACTATACTGTTTGCCTTGGCATCTCCAACACTCAATTTAAAAATACAGTTTACATAATATCTACTCTGATTCAAATGTATAAAGAACAAGTCAAAAGTCTTCTCCTGCAGAATATTTAATCTGTCATCACAAAAGTATATTATCCATCAAACTGATGTTTAACTCTTTATTTTGGGGGGACAGCTTTTTGGAACAGTTTCTATTGTAGGGATGAAATATCACCATGTTGCAGCAGATAGATACTGTGATTAATTTCTAATGTGTTTGAAAAAGCAAAACATTAATTTTCTGCTTATTTCCATTGTGTGTTTCTAGACAACTTGAATAAAATAATACAGAATAAAATCCACATTATTCAAATCTAGCAACCTAGCATAAATTTTAAACAAACAAACAAAAGTCCAAATGTTTTTCTAAAAGATTTGGTAACCTGTCTGACTGAAAAGAGATATTTTAAGTTCATTTAATTTATTCACAAGAAACCTTTGATAATATTCATATTAGTGGTCAGCCTAGTACAAGATATCTCCTTAATGACCTAAAAACATATATATGATAGTAATCAGTTGTGCAAGAAACAATTATATAAATCATCAGATAACATAATTACTGAAAGAACTACTGAAAAAGTGTAGCTGTAACTTCCAGCTTCCATATCAGTTAAAAGGCAATCTTTGCTTTCTTCTTTGCTAACATGTCACCCCTTGACCTTCTCTTCATTAAACTAGACATACCCAATTCCAGCAGCCGTTCCTTATATGTTTTAGCCTCCAGTCTCCTAATCAACTTTGTTGCTCTTCTCTGTACTCTTTCTAGAGTCTCAACATCTTTTTTACATCATGGTGACCAAAACTGGATGCGGTATTCCAAATGTGGCCTTACCAAGGCATCGTAAAGTGGCATTAATAGTTCACGTGATCTTGATTCTATTCCTCTTTTAATGCAGCCTAGCACTGTGTTGGCTTTTTTGGCAGCTGCAGCACACTGCTGGCTCATATTTAAGTGATTGTCCACTAGGACTCCAAGATCTCTCTCACAGTTACTATTATTGAGCAAGGTACCATCTGTACTATGCCTGTGCATTTGGTTTTTCTTACCTAAATGTAGAACCTTACTTTTTTCACAACTGAATTTCATTTTGTTAGATAGCACCCAGTGTTCAAATCTGTCAAAATCCTTTTGTATCTTAAGCTTATCTTCTGCAGTGTTGGCTATTCCTGCCAGCTTGGTCTCCTTTGCAAATTTGATGAGTTCCCCATTTATCCTCTCATCCAAATCATTGATGAAGATGTTGAAGAGCACTGGGCCTAGTATAATTTTATAATTAATATTTTATAATAAATTTTATAGTAAATGTAGTAAATTTACACCAAATTGTTTTTCTCCCAATGGTTTTGAAACAACAGCTCAAAAGTTTCTCTCATAAAAAAAATTATGAGTTAGGGATTCTGAATAGGGAGCATGAACATCCATGTCTATAAAATTTTGAATATTTCATGGTATTTGGGACAAATGACAAAAAGACAAAATAACATAATATGAAGATGTTGCTTACATTCGTAACTCATATGTATTATTTTACTATCTATAATCAAGATACTCTAGGGTGGTAAAGAATCAGTCAAAACATACTATAGAATTAAGAAACCTACATTAAATTATTGTATTCTGAAGATAATGAATTCAGTAAATGTGAAAAGGAATCTATAAGGCAGTGAATTTTCCCTCATGGATAATATATATAGATCTGACAGAATGACTCTTATGTTTAAGATACTACAATTTTACTTTAATAGATAAACCACAAAAAAAGAATGGAAAGCACATACAGGAACATCTAAAGCAGTATGAAAACCATAACTTAAAGATTTGCGCAATTATTGTCTAATCTCCAAACTTTCCTTTCCTAAAAAAGAAATGTTGAAAAGTTGCTGAGGATCATGGAGGGAATTTATAATTTCGACCCATCTCAGTCAGGTTTCATGCTGATGAACTTTGATGAAGCTGGGATGAATGTGGTGCATCCATCCTAATATATCTTCATTTCTCAGTGACTTTTGGACCAGCTGCTGGAATTGGGAGTTTGAGGTACCATATTATGATGGTTCTCCTCTTCCTTAGTAATGGCTCCAGGATGTGTTGACAAAATGGGGGTATCCTTGATATCCTTGGCCATGTACCTGTAGGTACTTTAGTGCTTAATACTTTATCCCCTCTTAATAATAATAATAATAATAATAATAATAATAATAATAATAATAATAATAATAATAATAATAATAATAATAATAATAAAGTTGGAAGGGACCTTGGAGGTCATCTAGTCCAACCCCCTGCTCAGGCAGGAAACCTTATACCATTTCAGACAAATGGCTGTCCAGTCTCTTCTTAAAAGCTTCCAGTGTTGGAGCGTTCACCACCTCTGGAGTCAGGTTGTTCCACTGGTTAATTGTTCTAACTGTCAGGAAGTTTCTCCTTAGTTCTAGGTTGCTTCTCTCCTTGACTAGTTTCCATCCGTTGCTTCTTGTCCTGCTTTCAGGTGCTTTGGAGAATAGCTTCCCTCTTCTTTGTGGCAGCCCCTGAGATATTGGAACACTGCTATCATGTCACCCCTCACTCTTCTCTTCGTTAAACTACACATACCCAATTCCAGCAACCGTTCCCTATATGTTTTGGCCTCCAGCCCCCTAATCATCTTTGTTGCTCTTCTCTGTACCCTTTCTAGAGTCTCAGCATCTTTTTTACATCGTGGTGACCAAAACTGGATGCAGTATTCCAGATGTGGCCTTACCAAAGCATTGTAAAGTGGTATTAGTACTTCACGTGATCTTGATTCTATCCCTCTGTTAATGCAGCCTAGCACTGTGTTGGCTTTTTTGGCAGCTGCAGCACACTGCTGGCTCATATTGAAGTGATTGTCTACTAAGACTCCGAGATCCCTCTCACAGTTACTGCTATTGAGCAAGGTACCACCTATACTATACCTGTGCATTTGATTTTTCCTCCCTAAATGTAGAACCTTACTTTTTTCACCATTGAATTTCATTTTGTTAGATAGTGCCCAGTGTTCGAGTCTGTCCAGATCCTTCTGTATCTTAAGCCTATCTTCTGGAGTATTGGCTATTCCTGCCAGCTTGGTGTCATCTGCAAATTTGGTGAGTTCCCCATCTATCTCCTCATCCAAATCATTAATGAAGATATTGAAGAGCACTGGGCCCAGAACAGAGCCCTGGGGCACCCCACTACACACTTCCTTCCATGTAGATGCGGTTCCATTGAGGACCACACGCTGAGTACAGCCTGTCAGCCAGCTACGAATCCATCTGGTGGTAATGCTATCTAACCCACATTTTTCTATCTTGTCAAGTAGTAGGTTGTGATCTACCTTATCAAATGCCTTACTGAAGTCCAAGTAAATTATATCTACAGCATTCCTCTGGTCCACTAGTTTTGTCACTTGGTCAAAGAATGTAATAAGATTTGTCTGGCACGATCTGTTTTTGACAAACCCGTGTTGACTTTTAGTGATGACTTTGTTTGCATCAAGATGTTCGCTGATTTGTTGTTTGATTATCTTTTCCAGAATCTTCCCAGGTATTGAGGTCAGGCTGATAGGTCTGTAGTTTCCTGGATCTACTTTTTTCCCTTTTTTGAAGATGGGAACTACATCAGCTCTCTTCCAGTCCTCTGGTAGTTCCCCAGTGCTCCAGGATCTTTGAAAAATATAATTCAGTGGTTCTGAGATCACGTCTGCCAGTTCCTTGAGAACCTTGGGGTGTAATCCATCTGGTCCTGGTGATTTGAACTCGTCTAGGCTGGACAGGTGCTCACTTACCATTTTCTTGCCTATCTTAACTTGCGTTTCTATTCTGTTTTTTATGGCACTGGTTTGGGTAGGTTGGACTGTTTTTTCCCTTTGTGTAAAGACAGATGCAAAAAATGAATTAAATAGTTCTGCTTTCTCCCTATTGCTTGTCACCTTCTTGCCACTTTCCCCCATTAATGGACCAATCATTTCCTTAACTTTTTTCTTGTTTTTTATATGTTGAAAGAAGCATTTTTTGTTATTTTTGACTTTGGTTGCAAGCCTTAGTTCATTTTGAGCCTTAGCTTTCCTTACTTCATCTTTGCAGGCACGGGCTATTTGCTGATATTCTGACTTAGTTATGTGCCCCTCTTTCCAATTCTTATACTTGTCCTTTTTATCTTTCAATTTATCAGAGAGTTCTTTATGCAGCCATGCTGGTTTCTTTTGAGAGCTGTTATTTTTCTTCTTTGTTGGTATTGTACTAGACTGGGCCTTTATTATCTCACTTTTCAAAATTTCCCAAGCTTCTTGAGTTGTTTTCCCCTTTAGGATTCTCATCCATGGAATTCTTCCCATGGTCTCTCTAAGTTTATTGAAATTAGCTCTTTTAAAGTCCAAGACTCTAGTTTGGCTGTGTTCTATTGCTTGTGCCTCCAGAATATTGAATTCCAATATTGCATGATCACTTCCCCCCAAGGTTCCTGTGGCTTCGACACCTTCTATCATTTCATCTCTGTTTGTGAGAATTAAATCCAATATGGCTAATCCCCTAGTTCCCTTCTCTACTTTTTGGGAGAGAAAGTTGTCTGCTAGGTTTGACAGGAATCTGTTTGATCTTCCACTTGGTGCAGAGTTTGTCTCCCAGTTGATATCGGGGTAATTAAAGTCCCCCATTACTATTGTGATGTGCTTCTTACATACCTTAGTTAGCTGACTAGCAAAAAGTTCATCTATTTCCTCTGCTAGGTTGGGCGGCCTATAGTATACATCTATGGCAATGTCATTTTTTTCCCCTTTTATATTGACCCAAATGCTTTCAAGTTTACAGTTTTCGTCATTGTTGTGCTCTATTTCTGTAGAGATAAAGTTATTTCTTATATAGAGAGCAACTCCTCCTCCTCTTTTGTTTAGTCTGTTTCTTTTAAATAGTTTAAATCCCTCTAGCTGTGTGTTCCATTTGAAGGTTTCGTCCCACCATGTTTCGGTAATGGCAACAATGTCATATCTGCCCTCATTTACCTGAATTTCTAGTTCACCCTGCTTACTGTTCATACTCTGTGCATTAGTGTATAGACATTTGAGTCCTTTATGACTGACCCTGTGTTTACTTGCTGCATAACTTGTGTGGTGCCTGGCTTCCCCTATTTTCTTAGATTGCCGGGGACGGTGATGTTCTGTATCAATTAACTCACTATCCCCATTATTTAGTTTAAATGTTCCTCCAAAAAAGCTGTGATTTCATTGCCAAGCATCTCAGTCCCTTTCTTGGATGGATGCAGACCATCTCTTTTATACATTTTTTCATTGGACCAGCTACAGACATCATGACTAATATAACCAAAGCCTTCTCCTTTACACCACTCTTGTTTAACATCTACATGAAGCTGCTAGACCAGGGCAGATATGTATTCAGGGATCAATATAATCAATATATGGATGATTCCCATCTGGGCTGGCTTACCGATGTTCCTGTTCTAGTGCCTGAAAGCAATATAGATGTGAATAGAAAGAAGAGATTTAGGCTAAATCCTGTGAAGACTAAGTGGCTGTGGATTTTTGGGTCTCTTGGACTTGGGGATTTTCCATCTTTGGTCGTTGATAAGAGAACACTTCCTCATTCAAGAATGATACACAATTTGGGGGGTCAGTTTGGACACACAGCTCCTGCTTTAAGAACATGTGGCAGCTGTAGCTAAGAGACTCTTTGCATAACTGAATCTGTTGCATCAGTTGCCCTGGTGCCTAGATCAGGAGGCTTTCCGCTCATGTCTTAGTTATCACACAGTTGGACTACTGCAATCTGTTCCATATGGGTCTGTCATTGAAAACCTTAGAATACTACAACTGGTCTAGAATGCAGCAATGCAGACAATGTTGGGTATGTCTTGTTATGCCCACGTACACCCTCTGCTTCATTAGTTGTACTGTTTGCCAGTAAGCTTCCATAAGCAAATCAACATATTAATTATCATCTATAAAAACTTTCACAATATAGATCCAGATTTTTTGAGGGAACATCTACTTTCCTTGATTTCTGCCTCACCTTATAGAATCAGGCAGACTTTGTAATAACAGAATAACAGAGTTGGAAGGAACTGTGGAGGTCTTCTAGCCCAACCCCCTACTCAAGCAGGAAATCCTATACCATTTCAGACAAATGATTGTCCAATCTGTTCTTAAAAACCTGCAGTATTGGAGCACCCACAACTTCTGGAGGCAAGTTGTTCCATTGATTAATTGTTCTAGCTGTCAGGAAATATCTCCTTAGTTCTTGTTTGGTTCTCTGCTTGATTAGTTTCCATCCATTGCTTCTTCCTCTGCCTTCAAGTACTTTGGAGAATAAGTTGATGCTTCTTCTTTATGGTACCCCCTTAGATATTTGAACACTGCTGTCATGTCACCCCTAGTCCTTTTTCATGCTTTTCAGACCAAGGAAACATGCCTTCTGTGTTTCATTGCCTACCCTCTAGAGCAGAGGTTCTCAACCTGGGGGTCGCGACCCCTTTGGGGGTCGATCAACCCTTTCCCTGGGGTCGCGCAGACTTGGCTTTTTATGCATACTGTTGCAAAGTGTAGCAATATAGTTTACTGTTATATTAAACCTGTTATCCATGTTACGCCATGCTTCAAGACAATATTTCATTTATTTGTAATTAGCAATAAATATTTCATAATATATAACTACATTTTGTCTTTGTGATTAGTCATTATGCAAAATACATCCTGTATATCAGATATTTATATTATAATTAATTACAGTAGCAAAATTACAGTTATGACATTTCAACGAAAATTACTTACTGGTAGGGGGTCACTACATCATGAGGAACTGTATTAAGGGGTCGCGGCTTTAGAAAGGTTGAGAACCACTGCTCTAGAGTGATACTCCCCTAGACATCTCATTTAGCTTGCTCTGGCATTGTGGTTGAGTGTTTGTGAAGCTCTGGTGGATTTGCAGTTTGATTTGTTTGATATGCAGTTTGCCTGGACATTTAGCTCCTTTTTTTATTATTTTATATTTTTTAAGGATAAATTGTCCAGAATCTCCCTGGAATCAGATGATTTCTAAATCTAAGAAACAAATATATTTAAAATAAGGCGTGGTAGCTGAAAAACAAGCACACAAATCAGTTTCTAGTAGTTTTTTCTCTGTGATACAGTAGAATGGAGAATTGCAGCAATGGCTGGAATAGGCAAAGAGGAAGGTAATGAGTAATTATTAGAAATATATTTTTTGGGTTAAGCATTGTAGTTTGATGTGTTTCATGTTACTTTCATTGTATTATTTATTATTTATTTCTGCTACAATTCAAATGTCACTTATGATTTCTTTAACATGTCTTTTTATACCAAAGTTTTAAGTAGTAAAAACTCTGAAGTTTGGGTTGGAAATGAACAGTGCCTATACCTGTCAGTATTGAAATGTGATTG
Organism: Daboia siamensis; assembly: GCA_024449315.1. Taxonomy (NCBI): domain Eukaryota; kingdom Metazoa; phylum Chordata; class Lepidosauria; order Squamata; family Viperidae; genus Daboia; species Daboia siamensis. The sequence goes on along the minus strand of JAKJMR010000198.1, from coordinate 1,856,582 downwards.
CTGACCCCTTATGGTATCGTAAATATCAGATTATATGTCAAACCATAATGAATGAAGATTTATTTGTCATCTGAGCAGTCTGCTGGATAGCTTGGTTGCCTTATCTATACACAAATTATCAAAAGGTGCCTGCAACAATTCCCTATTCAAAAGCTGACATTTCCTAAATCATTCTATTTATCTTTCCTACAGGTTTGCAATATATAAAGAGTAGGGTTGCCACAGAATGTGTTATTTATTTAATGTGTAGTTTTGGTAAATGTCAAGATTTTTAATGACACTATTATATTAAATATGTTAATAGCTTTGGGATACTATAGTACTTAATCAACTCCAATTTAAGTTTGGAGTTTTTGAACGTCCAGCTTTAGAAATTTTGTTTATTCAGCTGCCCTGGTGTAAGTTAAACTTAATATAGAAAGTTTGAATAGCAATATGGTAGTTTCTATGTTTTTTTAATTGTTTCCAGTTGATGTGTCATGGGAGATGCTTCCAAAAAGGTTAAATAAGCTTTTGGACAATACATGTCAATGTTATGACTGAGGAGCAGCAACATAAGAGACTTTCAAAAATTCAAGAGAACAATCCAATTACAAGACATGATCAGGAACTAGCAGGAATGGTGGCCATTTGAAATTGAGATATTATAATTTTTAAGATTATTTTTAATAAATTATTCTTGCAATTAGATGTTTCTTAGAAATAAGTTTTTATCCTTTAGATGGTCAATTCCTTAGTTGCAAGCTATTGAATTCAGACTATACTCTTGATAACTTCACAGTATTTCAAGCTTTTCCTTTTAAAGCAGACAATTTTTTTTTTTTATCTTTTATTGATCTAGCTCAAAATTTGTATTTTCAGAGCTTCTGGAGCCCAGCTGAGAAACATGTTCATCCCACTCCAGGTCTAGCAGATCAGCTCATCTTGAAATAAGAGCTCTTCCATGAGGGATAGCTTCTACAAAGCAAAACATACAGCGTCTGAAGGAGAAACACACTAGAAACAAGGCAATGTGTCCTTTCTTTATATTTCAAAACTGTCTACCTTTTGACATGAAAATAACTTTTTTTGCATATAAATAGTTAGATCAAAGAAGATGCAGATTAATGTAAAAAGTGAATTCATTGAATATTATTATTATTTTTCCATTAGGAGAATTCACACCCCTCCACTCTTTTCTTAAATTAGAACATGAATTGTTCATAGACCTGAATATTCTTTTCCATTTTATTTTAATTGGCAACAGATAAGCTCATCATGGGTTTTTTTCAACTTTATTACTATGTTTTGAACTGAGATTGCAGTTCAATGTTTGTCCTAACTCTACTTTATCTGAAAAAATTATAGCAGAATGTGTGATGCGGTAGTAATATATCTTTAATGTGTGGGATAAGACATAGACACAAATAAATCTAAATCTATAATGAGACCTATTGACACTACATCTGTAGGTTTTTAATCTTGGTTTTAAAATAAGAACTAGAAAGAAATTTTTAAAAAGTTGCATGCAGAGTAGAAGATGGAAGTTACTGCTGCAATTTTTCTTTCACAATTTTCATTTACTCAACTATTTAAAGTATAGGGACTGTGTTCATTCTTGCTACTAATTAAGCAAAAGAAATGAAAAAGGACTGCTAAATAAAAGATAATGAAGTATAATGAAAGCCCTAAACTGTAAACTGGGAGAAAAAAGCATTTTGAATATAAAAAGAATACAACAAAATATTTTTCTATTATGAATGGCAACATAACATTTTTTCTTTTGTAATATATGTATGGATACGTAAATGTAGGCCTTTAAGAATGATTACTCTTTTGTTTTAAAAGAAAACAATTTGAATTTGAGCTGTTTCTTCTTTCTTCAAGTAATGATTTCCTTCTTTATTAAAATGCTATGTAGGTGCCAAGCCTGTTGGAGAATCATTTTATTTCCATATCCATAGTGACATCTTAGTGTATATGAGTAGATGTTGGTATGCAAACCAGGATATGCAGTGCAAAAGAGTCTATAAATGTGTTTTTCATAATGGTAATTAACTCAAATAGAAGGTCTCTTCCAATTCTGCATTTTTGTCACTAATAGATCTCACAAATTTGTTTTTGTCTGAAACATTTGTCTAGATTTTTGTTATTTGTAAGAATGTGCTATCACATTTAGTTAACATTAATTGAAGACAGAGTATAGTTCCAAAAACGTAGGGAAATAAAATAATTAGACTGTTTCTGTGCAATCCATATATGTTAATCAATAATTAAGATTAGGACATTTTGTTCTTTTTCTTAAGTGAAGAAGTTTGTTTCTTCAAACAGAAACATGTAATATCATCCTGTGTAAGAATTTTAGTATGTATGTATATATGTATCATCTATCTATCTATCTATCTATCTATCTATCTATCTATCTATCTATC
>JAKJMR010000198.1:1839215-1854161 GCA_024449315.1 Daboia siamensis | reverse complement strand
TCTTTCTTTCTTTCTTTCTTTCTTTCTTTCTTTCTTTCTTTCTTTCTTTCTTTCTTTCTTTCTATCATTTATCTATCTATCACCTATCTATCATCATTCATCTTTATCCTAAGTAATTCTACTTTTCCAGCAAACTATATCAACCTGCTCATTCTTATTTAAAATTAAAAATAAGTGCACTTTGTTTTCTTTCACCCTGTATATCAACTTAAGAAAAGCTACAGTTGTACTTTATATCCATTATTTCCAAAGTAGTTGAGCAGAGGTTTTAATAAGATTTTTCAGATTTATCTTGGGACCACTGTATAAGATTTATTTTCATTTCAAAATTCCAAATGCTACTTAGTTGTTGGGAGGATGCCTAGACAGACAGATAGACAGATTAATGGAGTAAATAGTGATGCTTGTTTAGAAGCAGTCTTGAAGAACCTAGAAAAAAAAATCACTATTAATTTATAGCTGAATGCTTTCAGTACAAAGTAAAATTTTAGAAATTGAGATGATACCAATTTTTTTAGCAAATGATAAAATATTGACAGAAACTGGATCATGAATGTTCTTTGGAACTTTCCAATAAATAGCTTCCCTATTAGTCATGTATCCTAGCCTGGTTTAACCATAATGTTATAATTTACTGTGGTCTGGATCCAAAAAGCTAAAACAGAGGTTATTGTGAAATTGTTTATTCCAAATAAAGTCTAATTTCTATGTAGACCATAGTTGTTGTCTCTTTGGGACTGACAACAATAAACTTTGTCCACATGCCTCTAAATAAATGCATGAACAAATTATTGTTGATACAGAATAGTCATTGGTGATCAGAATTTTTTTTTAAGAAAAAGTTAAAATAATTCAATGCAAAACAAAAGACTGACATCTGCTAATTTACCTGGTAAATAGAAATAAGAATTCAATCATTTCTATTTTTCTAATTTCTCTATGAAGTTCTTCATCTGCCTGGTTTTTTCCCACTAGCTATTCCATTGCAGGACTCTGTTTCTTTTGGAAATTTTTCATCAAAGCCAAGAAAGATTTGTCAGTCAGTGAAGAGTTTATACACACTAACTGCAGAATTAAGTTCTTGTACTATTTCAGTTCTAGAATTAAATAATTGAAAAATTCATGAAAAAATAAGCATCGATCCTGTCTCCAGACTATTTTTCATCAATATGAGAACCAGTATGATGTTGTGGTTAAGGTGTTGGGCTTTGTTCTGGAATGCCACTACTATGTTTGAGTCAACTTCTGCTTTTTTCCTTAGTTATCTCAGAGGTATGTGTATAGGAGTGGAGAAGCGGAATGCTACGTGTGCCACCTTGAACATTTGGAGGGAGGCAGGATAGTCATCCAATGAATAAATAGTTATTCATGCTGCATTCTTTACTTTCTAACATTGGCTCAGTTGCAGTAGGAAAAATTGTTAGTGACTGCCTTAAAATTGTAAGCCTTGACACTTAAATTGTAAGGCTGACATTTACCTGCTTTGAAAGATACTTTCCAATATTCCATCATCACTTCATTTGTATAAAGAGACTGGTGCTGTATTTTTTTTGTCACTGGTTTAATAGCAAAACCAGGAGGTACCTATTTTAAATGTGTTTAGAACAGTACATTAATCAAGTTGCAAAAGACAACCCTTGCTAGAGGAAAAGGCAAAGGATAAAAACAAAATGTGAGCATTACTTAGAAAACAAACTGAATTCTAAGATTGATACAAGGTAAATAATTAGATTAGCCTGCTCTTCTTTATCTCCTAATAGCAAGCACATCAGTAGAGGTCTTGATGGAAGAGGGAGTGATTTCATTGGGGAAAAACTAAATGGTATTAAATGACTTACAGGGGCAAGGGGCAGATAAAGCAGTTTGAAACAAAGAGGATTTATGCTAAGATTACTTCCTTTATACAATGTCTGGGAAAAGTGGCTATCAACAAACTATTTATTACAGAATACTTTTACTGATGCCTATGGAATCTTCCCAGAGGATGTGGTTTGTGGATTCCATCCATAAACCACAATTTTCAAATTAGAATTTGGGGAACGTACAATTGAAAGACTGCTGTGTTACAATTCAATCCTGAGCACTTTTGGAAACAGACCCCTTGATTATTATTTAAAACTGTAGCAGGAAACTGGCTTAGAGTATGGTTCATCTATTCGCTTAAAAATAATATATGAATTACTTCTTCTTTATAAGTATGATGACATTCAAAAGAGTGCTCTAAAATAATGGCCCCCAACCTTTTTGGCTCTAGGGACTAGTTCCATAGAGAGAGATTTTTCCACGGACTGGAGGAGGTGTGGTTTCGTGTGCGTCCTGCATCCCGCAGATGCTTGTTTGCATGGTCCAGTTTCTCACATACTGTGTACTAGTGATAACAGTTACAATAGCTCTAAGTGAGAAGGGAATATTTGGGAGCTTCTACTGGAGTGCAGAAAAAGCCCTTGAGATTTACAGATGGTGGATTCCCCATTTAGGGCTAAAGAAAGAAGACAAAATAGAGGACAAAGACGGGCTCAAAAAAGATCTCATGGAGTAGTAATTAGGAATAAGACTATTCCTAATAAGACTATTCCTAATCAATTAATTTAAAATTATTTGTTTTTGTTATTGCACACATATGTTTTTTGTTATATTTCTCTGAAAATTCCTTTAAGTGGAGAATTGTTTTTATGATGCCAATTAATTTATTACAGACTGTATGCCTAGAACAAAGAACGAGCTTCAAGTCTGTGTATTTCCTGTACTTCCTTATCACTACCCGCCTTCTGAGGTAAATACAGGCTCCGTTTGGTAGAATAACCAAATAACTAGAACCTTGACACAAAGCTACTATGTATCAAAGCTACTATGTTCCCTTCCAGACAATGCTTCTGCAATGCTTTCACACTATGAATGATACTTGTGTCTCCTTTAGTTATCCTCCTACCTTGGATAAAGAAATAAATGTATATTTTTCAAACTTTCTTTAATCAACATTCTGTATATGACCTATATAACCCTGATATTCATTCATAATGAGTAGGGTATTCTCCTTTTTGCATTTTGCTGCTCACTCCTCTGAGAACACTGTTTGTAGCTTGTATGAACTGTATAAAGGAAATTTGGTGCAACTTTAGTGGAAGTGGTTGATACTGCATACATGTTAGAGTTGCCCTTGTGTGCTTGACAGAACATTCATGAAACAAAGGACATGCCAGTGACAGTTTTTAGTTGGTAACACAGATTTGACATTTAAAGTTTAACACCAACACTTATAGAAGGCAATCATTTCCGAAATGTAGCCCAAACCTGAATATCTATGTGTGCTGGTGTAAACAGTGATAAAAATGTAACTAATAATACTCATCCTGTTTTATCCTGAAAGAGCAGGTAATGAAGCATATACCGTTGGCAAAATTCCTTTTCCTTTATGGAGCAATTGATTTATTGCTATCCTTTGAAGAATTATGAGGTCTTTCACTTTGATTTATTTATTCTATCTTACAGGTCTCTTAAAAATTTGGCAGTTTGTTCATCCCCATTAGCTTCCTGTTTACCAGGAGGAATTTCTAGGTCTTATCATATTGCTTTCCTTTTTTCTTTTAACTTTGGGTGCATTAATTGTGCATTCTGTATCTTGATTACTATTGTACCTGAATATGTTTTAATGGGATAAACACCAACCTTTAAAAGCTTCAGGCACTGTTATTTAATTGCAATTATGCTAGGTCCTATCTGCTCTTGGAGGAGGACCACAGACAGAAAATAGTGACTAGGTTTAGTAATCAAATCTCATTGCCATAACCCAAAAATATTAAGTGCTGGAATAAAACAAATGTAACCATCAACTTATTATGAGGCTATCTATTTTTGATGAAATGATTCACAAAGTTTAATTGGAAATGTCACTTCATTCAGCTCTGTTGCAAAAAGAAGAAAGAGAGCAACAATTCATCTCTTCTAGGTCTATTCAACCTTTGTATAATTGCCTGAATCCAGCGTATAAAACATTCTGAAAGATAAACAAAACATCTCAGTCCTATTCTTAAATAATAATACTTGAAGAATTAGGTCAAATTGAAGCTTAAAATCGACTTGGAGCAATTTTACTAGGAAATAAAGTAGTTATTGAGGCAAATATTGGTTGTTTTTCTGGAATGTGATGCCATTTTCAGCTCCTTCTCCCCCCCAAGGTTTCTGAGAAAGTTTATATTGGGATGGCTGAGGGCAAGGAAAACAACAATGAAGCCAGGAGGTTGCAACTGAAACTTTGTGCCAATGTTTTTGGCAAAGCAGCTTCTAATTTACAAAGAAGTCAGCTCTCTCAGACTGTAACCTTTTATGCTCTTCCCACACCTCCTCATCTTTTTTGCTTGTTTCGAGGATGAATTACTCATTCATTTCAAGAAGGCTCTTCCTTCTCATTAAACTCAATTTTTAGTATTTAACTTCTCTAGGGATGTTTTACTTTAGCTTTGTTTTATTTTGTTGGTTGTTTTCTCTTTGAAAACATTTAATTAAAAAGTATGTTTCCTCTTCATTTCCCTGACACTTGAAATGGAGAAAATAGGAGTTTGCATAATTTTCACAAAAGGAATACTGTAGAATAAATTACTTCCAGGTCCAACTTTTGTTTCCAGATTGGTGGAAGTAAAGAAAGAAAAAAATATTTTTATAAAATACTATGGCTGCAGAAGTCTCCACTCCAGTTATATGAAGAAGAAAAACCTCCCAATGTGTATAATATATACAATACAGTTTATTCTGTCAACATGGAAACTAAATAAAAAACACATATACTTTCCCATCACTGTTATGAAGAGGTGATCATTTCCTCAGCTACAGGTTCAAAGGTGCCTATGATATTACATGTTCTTTACACACAGGACATTACTAAAAAAAAAGAATTTTCTGAGCTCTCCATTACAAGTGCCCAATTTTTATTATCCTTCTTCTATAAAATTTTTTGCTCATATAAACACAGTAACACAAAGTTCAGACATTTATTATGCTGATCACAGCAGTATAAAAATACTTTGGTTTAACTTCCTTGTTAAATAATTGGGACTTTACATTGTATCTATAATTTATGTCTCATCCCCTGTCATTTTTATTTGGCTTTGAGTCAAAATCTAACCAAGGATTTGTTTTATGAATGTATTGAAAAAGTATATAACAACAGAAACCTAGGGCAGTTTAATAAGCACTGCAATGGCACACAGACTGGCATTCTGTGGTTTTTATAGTGCAGGAATATGCAGTATGGTTCTTGCTCAAAGATTAGTAATATATATGTTATATCAATTCAGATACTAGGTTGGATGCTACATAATTGGATGCCAACTTAAATATTCTTTCAGAACAGTTGCATATACATAAGACAAGACTATAGCCAAAATGCTTCTCTGCATTGAGGTCAGATTGTATTTCCCAGTCATATCTGAAATTATTTCAAGCTCATAGGCTGAATAAGTCCAAGGAAAAAATGAAAATGAATGTACAGGTTGAGAATAAATATTTAGGAAAGTATAATTAGAACATATTTTGCTTTGTATAGCCTTATATTTAAATAACACTTTTAGTACACTGTCAAACTAATGCTACTGATCTCAGGCAATTTGGGTTGTGCTTTAATTCATCAATGGATTCTTTAGGTAGTCTGGGGGTTATATATTTCATACATATATAATTTGAAAATACGACATCTACTAATGTGATAAATACATACCATGTATTTCAGATTCCTAGAAGTAGGTCACTGGTGACTGATGGGGCTTCTGTGATAAAAGAGACTGATGTGTGTTTGTATGTCTCTGCATATAAATATATCTGACAGAGCTGTGACATAGCAAAAGAGAGTTTAAAAAAAGACTTGTTGAAAGATTATGGAATCATGAAAATTCACCTATTTAGTCTCTTTGCAATCAACATGCTCTGGTATTGCCAATCATTCAGTGAAGGGGCTGTATGTGAATACCTATGAATACCTATATTCTTTATTGAGGGGAAAATCTTAAATGGCTAAAAATTTCTCCTCATGTGGAAAAGAATATTACAAGTCTCTTTTATAAATAATAAGGTCTTTATAAATTTTATAGAAAGTCATGAAGGGGGAATGCTATGACTTTTCCTATACATGATAGTCTAATATCTATATTCTGCATTCTGTTACTTATAATTAGTTTACTGAAACGTGTTCTATATCTGAAAACAGTCCATTTACTGGCAGCCTTTGTTTAGAGACCCTAATTTGGACTTTTAAATCTGTTGCTAAGTGACACATTAGTAAAATGTGATATTGGTTCTGAGGTAGTTTTCTACTTGTGATAAATATGAATGGCCATTCCTCCGGGTGTCTCACGTCAAATTCTCGCAGTTTTCTGACCTTTGGCATTCTTTGTTGCTGGTTCCTGTGTTCTTCTGAACCCTGCTTTCAGCCTCAGGGAATGAGTCCACTGACCATGAGGTCACTAGCGTAGCTTTCTAGCCAATCTTGAGGGGGAGGGAAATGCCTTTTCCCTCTGGCGTGCACTGCCTTTCCCTTGTAGACTTCAACTCTTTATTCAGTGAAGCAGGATCTCACCTTCATCGCCACTGTTAAATAGCGGGTTCTTTGGTGTAGGAATGAAGACGCGTAACTGAGTACAGGGTAACTCATATTTTATTTCGTGCAGAAACTGTACGAAATGGCTGCAACTAGCCGCAATATATAGTCTAGCCCCTAGGCAGCAGCCAATAGGTTTGAATCAACCATTGCCGCCTGGAGATAGCCAATTGCAGCACAGGAGACTTGTAGTCTGGGTTGCTGGAGAGCCGTTAGCTGCTCCAGCAACCCACGTGGTATTCCTCAAGAGCCCAGTACATAACAATATATATTAATATAATGATCTCACCTGCAAATGTTGTTGCAATCTGACTTACTTAAAATTTGTAATGCTGAGGGAACTAGGACTGGTCCCGTTCTGCCTAATTTCATATGACTGCTTAAACTATCCTTCTTCATGTAAGCATTTTCAGAGAATAACTCTTCTAGGTTAGAACTGCTTTCAGCTATCAAATGATATATTTCATTTTAATTGTTGAACAGCTAAACATAATTCTTCTATAATTGCTTTTATTAATGTTTTGGATTAAAAACTAAAAACAAAGAATATTTATTGCCTATTATTTATTCTTTGCATTGCTCTAGGTTACCATGGGAAGGAAGTGATATATGAAATAAATATATAATTTGGAAGATGGAAATAGTAATATGTTTAATATTCATTTAAACTTCCTTTTTTATTAAACTAAATTTTATACTCAAATATAATCTAGGAATATGGGTTATTCTACATACTGAATTTTTCAAAAGCATTGAACAAAAACCTATTCACACTCAGGATGCTGCAATACACATGCTATAGTCATTATTTAATCAGAGAAAAACAGAAGTGTTGGAATAATGGCAACGGAGTTTCTAATATAAGAATATCAAATAAATGTACATCTTACAAGGTGATTCACAAATTTTGATTATATATTTTAATATGTTCTGATGAAAAAAGGATGGTTAATGTGTCAGCCTTTGTTAAAGTGATTTATGGATATTTTTTATTCTTTAAATAGCTTTTACATTATATTGTATTGAAGTGCTTAAATTATAAGATTGAATTCACATGAAATGTACCTCATTTTGTTCTTGATGTTCAGTTAAATATAGTCCAATTATTTTACTTTTAAAAATATTCATAAATCAAATAATTGATCTCCTGGGAAAGTAAATCTGCTTCTGGTATGAGAACCATCAAAACCACCAATACCATCTGGTAACAGTCAGATTGGGATTGTCAGGACATGATCTCATCTTAAATATTTCTTCTTGATGTCAGCATGTCAGTTAAGAAGTAGTACAAAGGGAAGGGTGTGGATTCAACTTGAAAATGTTCTTCTCATTTTAAACTTATTCCAGTCAAAAATACTCTACATTAATATACTGGGTAATTATCTACTGGAATAAATATTTTGGCAAAAAGCTCATTGCATAGACAATGTGTTCAAACTTTGGTAAGCAAGAAGCATATAGGTGTTGTGTACAAGTGGCTATTAAGGTGTATTAGCTTTTTAAAATTTCATTCCAACTTTTTAGATTGTTTTCTGTCTCAATAGGATATCTGATGATGAATGAAAATAGATCATGTACAAAAAACCAATATGGATCATTAGTATGAAGAGAAAGGTACAATTGTCTTTCAAGGCAAACAGTTCCATCCAATTTCAACTGACAGCAAGATAACCTTGCAATATTTTCCATTTTCTGTGGAAAAAGTTTTACAATATAATGAGAATTTTAGAATTCATTAGTAAATAATTTTTAGTAAATTAATTTTTTCAGCTATCTGAGAAGATCACTCCCAGGCCAATTTTAAATTCATTTCTTAAGAAGGAAACTGCAATGATTTCAGACTAATATGCTTATGAATAATGCTGCATTTTTGTGTAGGTATAGTAAACATCTTAATTTAATGGAAAACATTTTAAGTAAATATATTTAGGACTAGAAATTTAGGGTTGTAGTCTAATATAAAACACATTAGAAGAACTGGAAGTAGCACCTCTGCTAGCCGATGCCAAAACTTGCCAAGAAAATTAGAGATATTCTGAGAAAAGAATGAAAATAAAGGCCAAAAAGAAAGAATAAATGTGGTTGCTGAATTATAGCAGCCCACTCCAGCATGATTGGGAGATGTCCACAAAGCCACCACAAAGTTAGGGTTAGATGAAAATAGCTCTAAATAATTTTTAATGCCCACAAAAAATTGGTCTGGAGGATCTGGATTCAACAGTGCCTCTGCCAGCTTTGTGTTGGCTCAATGGTTCACTCTGAGGACTTCCACTGGACTGCCTGTAATGTTTGTCTTTTTTGCAGAAAATTAATTTATTTTCCAAACCTATTTTTCTTGTAGCTTACTCACTTGGTAGGTCAGAAGCTTTTCCATTAGCAGCTTTTACCAATATTTTTAATGTATCTAAAATTCTTTCATTCTTTCCCCTAACTCTTGTGTAGCCATATCCATATCAGTCAAGAAAACAGTGAAAAGCTACATTATTTAGCTACATGCAGCTGTACATTCCTTGGAGATGAGGGGAGGTTGCATTAAAACACATTTTATTTTTCCCAAGGACTGTAATATAAGATTAGAGTTTATAAGCACAAAACAGATGAGATAGGCAGCTTTTTCTTTTGATTTTTTTGGTCTCTTTTCAAACAATGGTACTTCTCTTTTAATATATCAATTATAACTTGTAGTGTGAACCTAGCCTTACACAGTACATTCATTTCAATGCCTGAGTTTATCAGGTGCAGAAGACCATCACTATTTTTGAATAAGACAGATAGCTTTATCCTAAGTAAAATTATTTTCACTATCACACGATCTCTCCCCTCCCCTCCTCTCTTTTCCTCTTCCTCCGAACAGGATGGGTTGCATTAAATGTTCTACAACCTAACTGATGCATTTCAGAGGATGTGGTAATATTATTTTACCACAATATTAGAAAATTCAACTTTAACCAGTTTTTACTAAGTAGTGTCACATTAAGTTTCCCAAATGTTTCTCAAAACTATCCTTAGGAATCTACTTTGTTCTGGCCTCATCTTCACAAAGTTCTATTTTATTGGGAATATTTACCATCATTTATGAGATTGTTATATGATTACAATGATACATGCTAGCTAGGATTTCCAACTTATAATTTCCAAGCACTGATGGTATGCAAGACTATTGTAGTCAGCTTCTAGGGAAGGTACAATGGTTAAGGCAGTGGGTTAGAAACAAGGAGAGTGTGAGTTCTAGTCCTACCTTAGACACAAAGTGAGCAGGGTGACCCTCAGCCAGTCTCTCTCCCAGGCCTTGGAAGCAAGCAGTAGCAAACCACTTTTAAAATCCTGTCAAAATACCTGAAAATTTCCCCAGACATTTGCCAGGAGAATACAGATCCAAACTGGAGGGTGGGGGAGAGACTAAATAACATTCTATGAATTTGAATATTGATTTCGTGCAATATCAATATGAAAAAGAAACTCTTTTTATAATTCAGCAGTTACAATGTGGGAATTAAATAATGATTGGTGGCTTTCAATTGGTGAATTCAAAAGAAGGCATCCCTAAAATAGGTTGTTTATGTGTTAGCCCACAAAGATTTAAATGTTGATTAAATAATGATGTTGAGATTTCTATAAAAGAATATATTTGGAATTACTGATGCGAATTTTGAAATATAATGCAACATGCCCTTTTAAGTTACATGGATTCTGGAGATGTTATAGACCAGGGGTTCCCAACCCCTGGTCTGTGGACAGGCACTGGGCCACAGCATGCCAGAAACTGGTCTGCGCAAACAAGCAAAACCCCATCTGTGGGATGCAGGCAGTACATGAATCCATGCTCTCTCTGGTCCACAGAAAAACCTCTCTCAACCAGTCCCTGGTGCTCAAAAGGTTGGAGACCTCTGCTATTGGCAACATGTAGCATTAATGTGAGGGCTCATTATACCCTATCAACTGTATAGAATTGTAACACAAGTTAGAATACTTTTCCCCTGATTTCTTTGGGACTGGGGTGGAATGGAGTTTGAGGAGCATCTTTAAAACTGTGTTGTTGGCTTTAGGGCTTCTCTTACTATTTCCATGTGTTAACTCAAAATTACAGGAAAGCATTGATTTTGGAAACTGTGATCAGAAGGAATTCAAGGGTTCACGTAATCCAGGGGTTCCAATTGCCATTCCTAATTGAAATGCATACGGCCTGTAGTCAAGCATAAAAAATAGGCTGTTAATTAATGCCTAGCTGGCAGGAAATACCAGTCATCAAGTTCACATCAAAATTTCCTCTTTTATATTTGCAAACAGTTAAAAAGAAAACAAATACAACAATGTAATTTTTCCTTGTATATATGCATTTCTTATAAACCTACTAATGCTTCCATGCTAGGATTGTTGCATTTTGGGCTCCTGTGATATTTTAAGTCATCTATATATAATATGTAACACAGATGTGACAAAGAATGTATACAGTTCATATCAGGATTGGTAGAGGCAAATTAAATAATCAACATAAGCACAATTTAAACTTAGACACATCACTAGTCTGCAGAAAAGAATTATTCATTCAAAACTATTAAATAATTTATTCAGACATGTTAAATTAGCATTATTCACATAACAAATCACATAATTCTAGCAAAATTCTTTTCCAAAATATTTGTTATAATATCTGAAGCCAAAGCTGTCAATTGCAATTTGTCCTAAAGAAAATTACCAATAATTATTCTACTAAAAAGAGTCAGAATATTTTACTATATTAAGTCAGCTGTTTTTATATTTTTGATTGTATTTGTATAACATAAACATCTGGGTATTATCCATAGAGATTGCTTTTTATATCTTGATTTGGTTTACTGAACAAGTCAGGATAGTTTGGTTCACATATTATTATGCCACAAATCTTGATATTTTGAAAAATGCGGAGAGAAACTAGCTGAGCCAGGGCAGGAGCCAAATGGGCAATTTGTCTGGAATCTCTACATGACACAAGATGGCAAAGTCTGACACCCCACCTTGAATGCTCCTGAACTTTATCTAGTCTGGTCCAGGTGCACACTGCCGGCCTTTGAAGATTCCTGTGTTACAGGCTTAAGCAAAAAAAAAAAAAAGGCTAAATAAACTCTTCACATTTGAATCTGATTGTTAGCACCTGACAAAAATACAGTACATAAAAGCACTTCACCATACCAAAGCCAAGCAAATTATATTACAGCTAAATAAAGCTATAAATCCAGTCATTTTCTCATCCAGTCTTAATACTTTATAAGTTGTCTTATTCAGAATAGTTAAGAAACCTCCATTTAGTTCAGGATGTTTGTTTTGGATTCAGATTATGCTAGACTATAACTATAATCAACCTTGCCTATTAGCCACACTCGATCGGAATGACAGAAGCTATAACTGAGCAATATCTTGGAATTAAAAAAATAAGGAATTGCAGAATAATGATGTCTGTTTTGCTTGTTTAGGCCAGTATCCATTAAATAGATTAAAAGAATTCTTGGATTGTATGGCATGACAGACTTTCAAAGCTATTTACTTGCTTTACCCACAAAACCTAAGATATAATGAAGTGCTGTATTTTTAAAGTCACCTTGTGGCTTGTATGGGCAGTCATTGACCATTTGGAGTTGGGATTTTATACAATGGTCACTTTGAATTCATCCCCCCCCCCCGGCTTCCATTCATGCATCTGTCCTATGTTTGACATTATTATTGAAAGGTTTCAAATAAAACACAGTTATTCCTATGCCTTGATTATGTTTATCAGCTTATGGATCTTGAAAAGTGAGTTTGAAATGAACTTATTTCTGTGTTACATGGCTTGGCATTTTTGTGTTAACTTTCCTTGGTTAAATGAAAGCCAAAACTTTGGCAGTTTACCACCTGCTGCGGTGGCAGTTTAATGTACCATAAAGTGAAGGGAAAGATTTATTCATTCTGGAAACAGCTGCCTCAGAGCACTAGCCACACCTCAAAATGATCCAGTTTAAATGAAAAAAGAGCAAAAGCTGAAATAAACACTTTTCTGTTTGCAAAATATTAACGATACAGCAGTGACCTTCTGAAAGTATGCTCAAAACTGTTCAGAAGAGAGAAAACTGTATACCTAGTTAACTCACATATACTGTATTTTAAATAAACATTTTAAATTCATTACCCAAAACAAAATCTAAAGACAGATAACTGAAATACACTATTTAATTATATTTATATTTATAATTATATTCAGATCTCTGTGTATCTTTCCTGTTGCAAGGTGTGGAGCATTTAGAAAAAAAGTCAACTGAGAATATAAAAGACAGAAAAATCTTCCCTTTCTCTTTCCTAAAAAGTTACTAACTGAAAGTGGTGAGGCTTGGAATACCAATAAGATTCAAAGAAGCAAACAAGGCAGCTAAACAGAAGCCTAGCAGCAACAGGAACTGTATTGTTGTTACAATAGTTTTATTAGCTTGAGAAACAGGAGTCAAAAGCCTTCATTAGGTTTTCTCCAATTAATGTAGCAAGAAAATGGCATAAAGTGTTTTTCCTACGTTTTTCTTTCTTGGTGAATACAGCATCTGTTTTTCTATGTCATGTTTAGGGAAAATTTAGAGATGCTAAACCATTTCTTTTATTACTGACAATTAGCAATACTGCCCACGAAGAGCCAGAAAGCCATAGATTATAGGAGAGATGCCAGTAGAGCAAAAGATGGGACATAGCTGTATAGATCTCTCACCTATATTGTAAGTAGGTTAAATGCAGGAATCTTATTCATAAAAGCTTTACTTTAAAAGAGGCATCACTATGAGCCCAATGGTTAGAATGCAGAGGTTAGAATGCAGTGTTGCAGGCTAACTCTGCCCACCGTCTGGAGTCATCCTTCCATCCTTCTAAGGTTGGTAAAATAAGAACCCAGATGTTGGGGGCAATATGCTGACATTGTAAACTACCCAATGATTGCTGTAAAGCACTATGGAGCACGATGTAACTCTAAGTGCTGTTGCTAAGTGCTAAACAGCAATAGCCTCTATCCTCTATCTCAGACCAGACAGGAAAACTCATGGAGCCATCAATGAGCCTTCTTCAGCTTTCCAGAAGCTAAAGCAAGCTTTTATATTTCTTCTTGGCCAGGAATTAAGCTAAGTAAAAGCTCTCTAATCTTTCCTGCCAGGAGCCTGACAAACATAGTTAACCTGATTATTGAAATAACTAATTTTCTACATTCACACAATTTGTGTATATTGAACTAACTGGTCAGGCTGGACTATCCTAATATTCTAGGATCAGCTACCAGTTCTGGCTGTAAACCACTGGATGACCACTGAATTGCAGGAAAGAATTAATTATATTCAGGTCTCTTTGTTGCCACCCACTAGTTGTCTAGATATTTTCAGTCTAGTATTGGTATGGTATTCTCACACTTACAAATGCAGTAAAAATACTAATTAGGATAAAACTCAACAGATTTTCTCTGCTGTGTAAATGTGGCTGCTCAGATGGTAGGAGAGGGGGAGGAGATCATAAACTCAATATGGCAGCTGTGTGAGGATAGCGCCATCCATTTTATGAACATTGTGACACATGTAAAAAAAGAGGTGGTTCTTTGTTTGGAAGGTTGTGGCTGACATATTGACTTTTTTTTTTACTTCTCCAACCAGGAACACTCCTGTGCTAGGACTTTAATTGACCTAGTTAAGCCTATTGTGCAAACACACCCTTACTGTTGGTGATTCAAGTATTTAGTAGTACCACTTTCTTAATTTCTTTGAATAGGTTGATGAGAAGAAGCCTTGGAAGTTCAGTTAAGAAAAAAACACTAAGTTTTGGAATTATGTGCAAATAGAATTACAGATGGTTTTGCCTGAAACTGTTATTATCTTCCTGCTGTTTTTTATTCTGTTTCAGAAAGAAAGAAAGAGTTTTACTTTCTCCACATTATCCCCTCTCTTATTCCCTCCTCCAAATCCCTGTCTCATTGCATGTTTATTTACCCATTTTAGTACAGAATGGAATTTCACAGGGGCAAGAAATGACAATAAACCATTCAGCTGTCTTTCAAGACCTTTGCTCCAGGTTTCTTCTGCTGGCTGGCCCTTGCCATCTTTCAAATATTTTTTTGGCCAACATAATAAAAACAAAGACTCAGGAATTTTGTTCATTTACCTCTTCCCACCTGGAGTTTTGGAAAAGGTTCTCCTTCTCCATCCCTTTGACAAGCTGGCTCTGTGACAAGTCTTCTATCACCTGATCACATGGGTGAAAATCAGCCTATGCAAACATGCTCCTGGGGACTAGAGTTAAAGTTTGATCTTATGATTATATTTCCTCTCTCTTCGCTGATCATCTTCTTCTTCTTCTTCTTCTTCTTCTTCTTCTTCTTCTTCTTCTTC
>JAKJMR010000198.1:1817316-1839205 GCA_024449315.1 Daboia siamensis | reverse complement strand
TCTTCTTCTTCTTCTTCTTCTTCTTCTTCTTCTTCTTCTTCTTCTTCTTCCTCCCCCTCCTCCTCCTCCTCCTCTTCCTCCTCCTCCTCCTCCTCCTCCCCCTCCTCCTGAATAAGCTTTACTCACTACACTCTCATGAACAACCCTGTTGATATAGGTACAGACTGTCCTAGCCTGCACTCTAATAGGATGGACAGCCAACCAAAGTAACATGTGTGCTTATAAACTGTAGCATTTGGATATGGGGGAAAAATTTGACATCACAGAAGTGCTTTGAATATAAGTATGTTTATACCAGAAAACAATGTACTGAATAGTTGCACACATATCCCTCTATGCGCAGAGGAAATAAATGCAAAAGAAACTAGAATTGACCTAGAGGTAGGCAGGAAAGAGCCATTAAGAAGAATGTTGATAAAAGATTACACTTACCAGAGACTGGAGGAAATGTAATAACTCAAAATAACTCTACCTTGATTTTGTTTAGTGTTAGAAAGGACAAAGAGAAATGTGACAGGCTTTCCCAGTTCTATTATTATACCCTACAAAAATAAAGCAGCATTCCAGGACTCTTTGTCATGTCTGATTCTTGACCTGGCCTTGAATGGCTGACTATAGGGGAATCTCTAACACTCTTACTAATGTCCTGCTTTGACAGTGCCACAATGAGAAGAGAAACTGATAATCCATGTGATATACTGCCAATGACCTCATTGTCCACAAGAGATTCTAAAGTTATGGTATCACAGATTACACTCCCTCCTTCCTCTGTTCTGCCAGAGCATTGAGCAGGGGCATTTATAAACCCTCCATCTTTTATTATCCCCCTCCCCCAGTTTTCAGTTACCTTGCTTGTGAGGCTATGAGTGGCTTGAGGACTTCCCAAAGGTACCACAATAGGAAATAGAATAGCAGATTGGCTGGGCTTTATGTCTCTTTCAACATGGTTCTTGAAAACAATAGTTTTCATTTACTTAAGAACTGCAGCTAATATTTACTTGTATTGGCTAGATTTCTCTCTTATTTATTTATTATGTCTATTCTTTTCAAAATAAATTTGAAGTTGGCATGCTATCTGGTTTAGAGCAAGAAATACTTGGTCTGCTGAAGAAAAAATAAATAAATTCAAAAACTCTTGAATCTATTAACATAGTTTTGTGGCTCTTTGGAGCCTGTATGTGCTCTTAGCTTATACTCAGCTTAACCGACAACAGACATTTTTCACAAACTGCATGGACTTTAACTAGAGTACAAAGTTAGTTTCCATTCATTATCAACAAACTAAGAAAATTCCACTTAAACTCCCTATTTAATACACTGATGTATATTATTTATATGTTTTAAATTGTTTTTGTTAGATGTTAATGATAAAGTTGGAAAACTCAAAGCTGAACTACTATAATGGTTGTTTGCTCACTTTTTAAAGACTATTTCTGTTACATGATTCTTTCCCAAGTTGCCTTTTATCAGTTTTATATCCAAACCCGCATTTCTTGGATAAAATAAAAATAATTATTAGATCTCCTGACTGCTCATGATTGCATAATTTTTTCCTCAAGGTTTCCTTTTTATTATATTTAACTGTGAAGCTATTTCTTTGATTTTCTTTCTCTGGAGAAGAAATTTCATATGTGATCATATCCCTATCAATTAGAATTTTAAACATCTCGTTCACTGGATCTTTTTATCTCCTGACAATAAAGAGGCTTCTGAAGTCTTGATGAATAGAATATAAGTTCTTTCTCTGTGCTAGGAGCCCTCACAAGCTAATATAAAATCTCTAGAGCCAAAAGCTTTGCTCTGCTGCTTTGTGTTTCATGATATCTTGACCTTTGGCAAAAGCAGTTTCCTGATCTTCTTTTAATAAAACTGCTGGTCTTTTATCTCAGTTATTTATGTTCACCTCTATTTTGTGACCCCTGCAAACACAATTAATTTGTATTTGCTTATTTGAGCAAGCTGTGACACTCTTATATATCCCTGAAATGGGAACTTTCAGCAGCCTGGTTAATAGTGACTGATGCTGGAAACAGAAGTTCATCTGGGAAGCATAGATTGCCCATCCTGTATTATATTTTAAAGAGCACAATATACACATAGCAATGTCCAAAAATATTTTTTATTTTTAAGACCAAATATTAAAATATACTTGCTTAAATTATTACACAAGAGTTAGTATAATTGGATTATTATAGTACAAGCTCTATGGGGCTGTCTTTTTTAAAAAAAATATGGAATCAGTAGCTAGCACAATTAGATAACTGACTAGATAAAAAATGTTCCATTTTGTGAAAATTTTATTTTGAAACAAAAACAAAAAAACACTGCTCCAAATTTCCTGCCACTTGGTGAGAACCTTTGTGATTAGTCAGATCTTTGTTTACAGCAGGAATGAACACTTGTGACCATAGTGCTACATGAAGCCCTTGGCTCAACTTTGAAAGTTCTCTGCAAGAGATGACATTGTACAGTTGGTAAAAGTTGTTAAAATGTAGCTCTGCCTTCCCTCTAGTTTGCTGTTTGGGAGACAAACGAGTTGGTCTGAAAAAGAATGACTGAAAAAAGGGATGAAGATATGTAAGAGAGAGACTGGTGATTACATCCATTCTTGGTTCTACTCATTCCTTGCTTCATCTCCTGCACTGCCCACTATGTATGGCCTTGAAAAAATGGGGTTCCTGAGGAAATAGAAAAAATATTGGCCTAAATTAAACATTATTATTGTGCTTGAAAAAACGTTTTATTTTTATTTCTGAAAACAATTATATCTCTCCTTAAATAAAGATGATTTGTTGTGATATTTTTTGCTACTTCTATTATATCAGGAAATGTTTGCTGTAAACTTGCTTTTGCAAGCTGCCATGAATGGCTGTCTTTCTGAACTCATGAAATCAAAGTAATACCTTACTGTGACTCTGTGTCATAAATGCATTTTCTGTTTTGACAGGTTGGTCCAGTGTCTAATTGCTTTTTTATTTTTCATTTTTTTTAAAAAAAAATTTACTTTTGGTCTGACCATCCTCCACAGAGTGTGAGAATCTGTTGGCTGATGTGAGTGATTATTTTAATACAGAAATAATCATTTCTTCATATAAATGACACATATATATAAAATTAGTTAAATAACGCATCCTGGTAAAATATTGATTTCTTAGACTTTGTACAGAGTATTCATTTAACAACTTTGCCCTAAATTATACGTCTATTTTGTTAATTGGAGCCCAATCTTTTTAAATTTCAAGATTCAAATCCTCAAAGAATGGATATATAATGAAAGCACTGACACACCCCTAAAGCACATTGTTGCCAGTAGAGGCTGTGTCTGCTGCTGAAACAGACAGAGACAGAGAAAGCCCTGTATGGGACAGCATGTTTAATTGCTCTTAAACCTGTTAGTATATTATGCCTGGCAATGCTCTGAAAATTCTTGGCTTTCTCTAAGAAAATAATAGGGGCTCAGACGTCTCTCTCTTACTTAAAGGCAGCAGGAATTAAAAACTAAACACAGAAAAGACTAGACACTATAATGATTTCATGGTTTAAAACCCCTTTGCAAGGAACAACCTAATTAAATATCTGACATCATCAGGTTTGTTAGTAAATAGTAACCATGGACGCAGAGAAGGCTTGCATCTCATTACATCCTGCCTTGGGTTTCAATGTGAGACATATTGAGACTTCCAAAGGAAGGCTAAAAACAAAAGCAGAGGGCACAGATTTTGCTTGCTTAGTCCAAATATAGTGCTATTAAGAATATCTATAATTAGGGTCTGGAGTGCATTGCCAAACAGTTCTTGTTCACTATAATGAAAATAATATGAGAAAAAAAATGCAGCTAGAAAAAAGATAATAAAATATTTACAAATATCACACTAAGAGAAAACTATACTCTGAAGATTGAATAATATCTCAAATGTACAGTCTCTGTACAGTTAGACTGATTTATGGTCACCTGCACTAATATTATTCATTTCCCTTTAAATCCCTGAACAACACAAAACAGCTGGGTATATCAGGCTACACTGCTAAAAAGTGTAACAAAATAGAAGAAGTCCCACTATTTCCTAAAAACAAGATAGTATTAGGAAAATATGGATTAGCATGCAGGTGGCAGATATAAGGAGATGAGAAAAAAAAAGATTCTCCCATTAGTCAAAGCAATATCCCATACTGCTTACTATGGTCCATCCACATTACTATTTTATTCTTGCTGCATTTTGTGCACATGTAATGCTACTGTGTTCTGGTTTGAAAATAAAGACTTGAAAAAATATAAAAATAGATCAAAAGTATAAATAGAAGAGAATTATTTGTAGTTTAGGATTGAAGACATGCAGCTAATAGGACATAAATGACTGTTGGGAATCAGGTCTACATGCTCTTTCAGGCATCCTGCCAATGATACAGATAAGCATTTTGACTTGAATCTTATGGACTTGTTTTCTTTAGTTTAATTGCTTATTTATAAAAAGTGCAGTTTCACTGCACTGGAAAGCCTCCTACTCAGTCTACTGAATAAAACTGTAGAAAACACTAATTCTTGTTTTCATAGCACCCTTAAGTGCTGAAATGACGTCAAATGATGACAAGAGTCATAACATTGCTGTATAAATGGCAACATGAGATACTTGAATGACATCTGACACAAATACATGAACCATGTCATTCATATTATCATATTACCACATCATTAAAAAACACTTTCCAACTGATTTTTCAGGAAATATTATAGCTCTTATGAAAAAAACACATTCAATAAGCCAATCTTTATTGCATAAACCAATAGCTAATAGTATGAAAACAAAACAATAGAATCAGAGTTGCAATCGGCCAATAAGGAATCCCATACTAAATTATGGGATCCTGAGGAGCATTCCCAATAGATATCTATTTGGGCTTTCTTTGAAGACATCTAATGGGAGGAATTCCGTAGGTAGTTGGTTTCATTGTTGAACTACTGTTATTTTTAGAATATTTATCATTATTTTTTGTCCTGCTACTTTGGGATGACAGAATACATGCTGTGGTCTTTTTCACTTCAGGTAGTATCCTGTTTCCCTATGGCCTTTCTTAAGATGGAATCTGTATTTCAAGGCTGATTAGTAAGTTGAGGAATTTTAATTAACTTTGTTCAGAAAAGGAGAGCTCATCATCTCCTTTCTACCCTACATCTACCACTGTATAGCAATTTGAATTTCCTAGAAGCTTTATTGTCCAGTCCTCCTCCACCCCCAAAACCCCCAGTTATATGGAATGATGCATAGAAGATGGAAGAAAATACAATAAGGAATTGTCAAAAGCCACCCATCACCTTGAACCAGAAGTAGGAATTCACAGACTACAAGTGCAATGCTTTTGGAATCAGTCTCATAATCTCAGTTCTTTACTTAACTGGCTGAAACTAGCAATTAATGCTAGCTATAGTTTCTGCTCTGAAAAAAAAAATGATGTAATCACTTTAAGAGATGTTTAAAAGATGGATGATTAAATCATCTCTACAAGGGTATCCAGGCATCCCGTCAGGAGGTAGAGAATGGTGGGTCTTGAACTTTTCTCTATCACTGCCAAATGTTAAGCAGTCTTTTAAAAAATCCAGATAGTTTATTCTTTGAGTTGAAACATTTTTCCTGAATTTGTGATAATAAAAATTATTTGTATTTCTATATTCCATGTAGTTCAACATACAATCTCCTAAGTATGAATACTTATCTTCTGAATAAGCATTGAAATCCTATGAAATCCTACTTCAGCTTGGATAAATAACATTAGAAATATTTGTAGGTGTTCAAAAGTCATACATTATTGTTACTGGCAACCTCTGAATTGTAATGTAAAAGTGAAGTCCTGACAGTGCACATTTGAATAATATTTCTGTTTTACAGACTAGAATTATTACTTTAACCCAGTAAGTTAAGACATAATATGTGATAGTAAAATAGTTTTAAAATAACAGATATCAAAATGGTTATTTAGCTTGATATACCATAAAAACAAAACAGATCTGTACCTTTGATCTATGATAAATATGTTCCTGCAATGTATTAATTTCCATTATAGGTTTTGGGAAAGGAATGCCATCGTTGCTTTTATACAGATATATAAAAGTTGCACCATAATCATAATTTTCTTTATATACATTTTCTCTATTTGTTACAGCAGAAACCATACTATGACAAAGTTTCATCAAAACTATTTTGTTTTTATATGTTTATATAAAATACTGGTTTAATATTCATTCATGTTTGCTACGTAGGGACATAAGTATTTATTTATTTTATAAATTTCCTCCTTTAAATTTCTGGGAGTCTACCTCTGTGAAGACCTGACCTGGAAAGTTAACACAACCCAGGTGGCTAGAAAGGCCCAACAGAGGCTTCACTTTCTTAGGGTCTTGCGGAAGAACAGGGTAGAACAACAGCTAATGACCCTCTTTTACCGGTCTACTATAGAGAGCGTCCTCTCGTATGGTATTGTAGTTTGGTATGCTGGTCTGACAGCCGCGGACAGGAAAGTATTACAGAGGGTAGTGAGCACAGTACAAGACATTGTGGGCTGTTCCCTGACACCACTGGATAACATCGCCAGGGCTCGTTGCCTTGGAAGAGTGAGGAAGATTCTCAAGGATGACTCACACCCTGGATGGTATCTCTTTATTCTCCTATCATCCGGTAGGAGATATAGGAATATAGCCAGCCGTACCAACAGGCTGAAAAATAGCTTTTATCCGTGGGCTGTTAGACTTTTAAATGGGACATAATCTTATGAAGAATTGACTTGGGAGGCCGGTGTGTTGGTTCACATGGTGTGGTAGGATGGAGGGTTTGTTGTCACTGTGTGTTGGGGGAGAGAGCACGGGGGGAGGCTCAGCTAATCTCAATGTACACATGTTGTACTTTGACAATAAAAGTTTATTATTATTATTTATTATTATTATTATCTTCTCTGTTGCTTCCTGAATGTACCTCTAATATTTCCAAGCTCAAAATATATGACAGCTAGCTAGCTAATTGGCTAGACGACAGACAGACAGACAGATAATCCAGGATCTCAATAAAATTACTGAAAGAACTGTAGTACCCCAAAGTACTGCTATTGCTCAAATACTTTTAGATCTCCATCTGTAGGCATTGTGAAGTTGGGAGGTCATTTTTCAGAAAAATTCCAATGGTAGAAGACAGGACCTGGATTTTTTCTTCCTATTGTGCCTTAAAGTAATTTATCAAAATAAAGCAAAACATTAGGAAAATGTAAGCCTGAATTGCTGCTTCTAGGCAGAGCAGTGATTCAGGAAAAATATAATTAAAAAAGAAGAAAGAAAATATTCTGTTTTTAATTCTGACAATTTCTGACAAGTTAAATGCTGGATGATTTGGCCTAAACCTGAAAGATGTATAGTTACAGTGAGCATATTAATACTAGAAAAGAACTGTGGACTCAAATGTCTTTGGTGCCTTCCTAAAATTGAGGAGAAAAACCAGCTGATCCTCTTCAGGGAAAAATTTCAGGATTCTGTTACTAAAGACTTTTCTCCTGATTCCAGTCATATCCAGTTCTTTGAATTTTCTCTGAAAAAAGCCAATGCAGTGAAAAATTATTGTTATATAATGTTTTGAAAAGTATAGTAAAAAACTGTCTTGGCCTCTGCACTTTACATCTGCTGAAATCTTAAAATGCTTCTCAAGGGCAAATGTGCATACAGTGCATGGCATCCCATTCGGGACGTGACTAAGTCATAAATGACATTGTCCTGCACCACCTGCATGGCAGAGGAGGCATGCTGTGGGCCCCATCAGTCAAGTAATTCCAGCTGGCAGGGTCCAAGAGAAGGGCCTTCTCTGACATGGCTCCTGCCCTTTGGAACATCTTAGCTCTTTAGGTGAGATTAGTCCCACCTTCTGACCTTTTGCAGGAGCCTGAAGACTTGGCTCTGCCAGATGGCTTGGGGCTCTAACAAGAGAGTATCACACAAGAGGTGGTCATTAAACTAAGAGGCAATCCCATCTCTCTGCCTTCATGCATCCTGTTCCCTTCCTCTCCATCTTTTAGCTATATTTTGATGGGGATTTCTACTTTTGTGGTTTTAGCTATATTTACTTATTAGGGTTTTAATCTTTTAATGCTAGAGGCTGCCCAGAGTTCTTTCATTACAAGATGGGTGGCAAATAAAATCAATCAATAAATAATGGTCCAAGTGATAGTGTAGCTGATGTAAAACCAAAGCCACAGCCACAATGTGAACTTCTAGACATAGCCTGGATGTAAGAGAATCCCCAAATGTGATCTTTTAAGAGAATCCAGTAAGAATCTCCAGGCTCAGGTCAGAGTATTTCTTTTATGTCTAAATTAAAATTTGGTTAACTGAGCCATATCTAATCCATTACATTCAAACAGTCATTCAAGATCTCCAAAGTGTCTTAAGTATTATGTTATTGTAAAAGGAAATAGCTGGATAATATATTTATATCTGAATGACATTTAACACTATATATAGGTAGTCCTCGATGTACAACCACAATTGAGCCTACAATTTATGTTGTTAAGTAAGACATTTGTTAAATGAATTTTGCCCCATTTTACGACTTTTCGTAAAGTGACTCACTGCAGATGATAAGTTAGTAACCCAATTGTTAAGTGAATCAGGCTTCCCATTGACTTTCCTTGTCAGAAGGTCGCAAAAGGTGATCACATGATCTTGGGACACAGCAAGGGTCATAAATATGAACCAGTTGCCAAGCATCTGAATTTTGATCATATGATCATGGGGATGCTGCAAAGGTTGTAAATGTGAAAAATGGTCGTAAGTCACATTTTTCAGTGCTGTTGTAACTTTGAATGGTCACTAAATGAACTGTTATAAGCTGAGGACTACCTGTATACAATTTGTGATAGAATGTAGTCCAGAGTCACAGGAAGAAGGGGCTCCTTCCCAGAGGCTAAGAAACAGCTGAGCTTGAAATATTTGGTAGGCAGGAAGAGTACAGAGATGGACCGCCCCCCAGCAGTTCACAGAATATATCTACAATGCTGCAGTTATATTAGTCATTCAAATATAGGCAAACAGCAGTAAAGAAACTACTCAGATGAAACTCCATACACCATTGTTTTTGCTTTGGGACTGACACAACTCTTCACAATTCTTATATGTTGATATTAAACTGAGAAGAATACTGCCAGAACTTTAATTGGCAAAATCCATGAATTACCACCTGCCAGATAAAACAATGATTTCATACCTTATCCCTAACAAGATGCTTCTTCTGAAATAATATTAGAATTGTTGATAAACTATACTTTGCTTTAGTTCTTAATATATGGTAGCTGGATAAACATAGTCCTTCAAAGTGCTTTTACAATTTCTCTGGATTTCTCAAGCAACACTACTGCTAAAAAAATTCATGAGAATGAAAATGAGGTCTTCTCCTGGTGTTGGAATAGGAATGATGTCTTCTCCTGGTCTTGGATTTAGGAAGCCAAAAAGCTTTATCCTGATAAAAAAAGAAGGTTCTACAATGAAACATATATTAAGTTTATGTTCCACATTTTCTTTTATACAACTCAAAACAGTGTACATACAGCTCTTTACTCATATTTTCCTCATAACAGCCCTAGGAAGTGGATTAGGTTATAGAAAGTGACAGGCCCAAATCATCCAATCAACCTAAGAGAGAACTAGGATTCACAGTCTCCCAGTTTGTAGTCCAGCTAATTAATTATTAAACAAACTAAATGTTTGATTCCTTGGGTGATTCCTGGTCCCTAATCATTGGCTACAGAAGTGAATTTGAACTTTCTTTAAATAGCTGAAGTTACAATGTGACTGGGCTTGGTGATAAAAAAAAGAGGGCAGGATTTCAGTGCTTGGCACTAATTTCTGGCATAGTTTTCCACCAAGGTGGTCTAAATAATATTTCATTCATTCCTATGGTATGACAGGATTATGTGTGGGCTTTAATGGAAGAATTACTTTATTCTGCTGTCAACATAGCCAATTATTTTTTGTAGAAAAACAAATCCTCAGAATGTTTTATGCTTATTGGCTGTTTGGGAGAACTGTATGTATGCTTAACAGATAAAATATTGACTGATATCTGGTCCACTGTAGATAGCTTTTATTAAAATCCTTTCAATCAAAAAGACAAACAAATGCTTTCAGACAAACCCTGTGATTACAATTAATTATTCTCTCTGCATTGGTAGCACTTACGTCTGTCTAGAAGAATTTTGCTTTATATAAATCTTTCATTTGTAGCTCCCACCAAGCTATAAATCAGAAAAAGAAAACCATGCATTTACCTGTTGCAGTATTTGGAAGGAAAAAAAAACAGAAATAAATAAGCAGGAGATGATGGCAGATAGATTGGTTTACTCTAAGCCAAATTGGATCTCATTGCACCGTTATCCCTAAACTAATCACTGTTTCCAGGAAAATATCTGATCATTGTTTCAATTACCTCAGGAAGCTCTAAAGGCTCTCACAATTTTATATCCCTGATTGCTTTTACCAAATGATGTCCCATATTATCTTATACTTTGTTATAATATTCCAGTATGCCAGTAGCCAGAAGGGGGTTAATTCTTTTACTTAAACTCTAACTTAAAAATATAATTGCTTTTTGGTATATAAATTATTATCTAAGCAATCCTTAGTTGTGGTTTGTTAAAAGGCAGCCAGATCACTTACGTGGGATCTCAATGTTATGCAGAAGCTTTGATATGCAAGCACATTCATTCATCAAATTGGATCTTTAACTTCAAGAAACTTTGGGAAAAGAATTAACTTTCAAAGATTGATGTTTACTTCTAATAGAAAAAAGGTAGCAGGTCATTCCCAACAGTTAAAACCAGAAATAAATTTTATTTTCACACAATCCAAGATTCAGAAATTGATCACTTATAGCAGGGGTGTCAAACTCAATTTCATTGAGGGCCGCATCAGCATTGTAGTTGCCCTCGAGGGGCCAGGTGGGTATGGCCAGGGTGGGCGTGGCCTACTGGGTAGGAATGGCTAGAGTGCGTATGGCCTACTGGGTGGGTATGGCCAGCTCTACATCGTTCGCATCAAGGGTGCCTCTGGGGGCCTGGGCAGGAATGGGACAGATCTGGAGGTCTCTGGCAGAAGGAGGGTCTCTGGGCCAGGGCTAAGGCAGTGCGGGCCATTCTCTCACTGTTTCCAGGATGGCTTCATGGGCCACATGAAACCACTTCGCGGGCCAGATCTGGCCCCCGGGCCTTGTGTTTGACACGTCTGACTTATAGTGTCAGAAATCACAGTCGTGAAGTAGGAACCTGTCTCATATGAAACACCTTCTCATGTATGTCTATATTATTTGATGCTAAATGTTAAATTTTGTAAGAGACTCAAATGTTTCTATGTATAGTCAGTAATTTAATCTCTCTCTTCCTTTTTTGTGCATTCACTCTACAAATAGAAATCAGGGATGTGGTGAGAGCCAGGGTAAGTAAGTAGTAAGGCACTAGTCTAGAAACCAGGAGATCATGAATTGTAGTCCTGCCTTAGGCATAAAAGTCAGCTGGCTGACTCTCTCTTTCAGTCCAAGCCACTTCACAAATTTGTTGTGGGAAAAATAGGAGGAGGAAGGAGTATTTATGGATGTTTGCCACCTTATTTATAAAGTAATAAAGGTGGATAAAAAAATCTAATAAATAAATAAAAAATGTGGTGTCAGCTTCACTAGACAGACCAAATTAGAAAATCAGAAGTCTAATGCTATGTTTACTGAAATTGGCTATTTGAAAGCCTGATTGTGCTATGCCTTTTCCCCATTTATCAGTAATTAGGGAAGCACTTGGCTGAGCCATTCCAAATGTTATCTCATTGTTCTGGACTTTAAAAAAAATGCTTCAATTCCTTTTATCTAGGTAATAGTTCCAATATATCTCCTCCAAGTTCATCCTTCTTACACTTTATACATGGTAGGAATAGATGGATATATTAACTACCTGCAAGTCTTGCTGAATTTAGTGCAACTCATATAGGCTATATTTGCAGTTATTGTTCTAAGCTACGGCTTATTTTAAGCAAGATTTTAAAGTAGGAGTGAGCTATTTCACATGCTTAGTATTCTATGGGCAGAAAACCTAGATGTACATAATTTACAAGCATTCATGCATAAATTTTATACAGACATAAAACAAGCAAGCCATAATGCCTGATTCAAATCTCACATTATCTCTAAGCCATACAAACCATATAAGTGTGATATGAGAACTCAGATAAAGATACTATCAGCCTGTATGACTACTAGCATATAATTCAAAGAACCCTGGGATCTCTAGTTGTTTAAAATAATTTATATATACACACATACCCACAGAACTGGAAAATACAAGTGATAAATAGGTTTGAAACTGATTTATAGAACAATCATGTGCAATGCATGTATACTCGGAACAATGTTTCAGTAGAGTCAATCAGAATTACTTCAATTACAAAGTGCATAGGATCATTATGTGATAAATTCAAAATATGAACAAATATTACATCTAATGATTAGCTTTTAAATTTGCTTGTATGCTTTCCTTTTTGAACTGTAAAATTCTAAACCTCTAATCATGTAGTTACTTACGTAGTATGGGCACAAATATAAGCCATGCCTTCTCAGGAATGTTGATTTCCATTGGTGGGGAGGGAGAAAGATGTGCTTTTGAAATGGGTAGGTAGGTCACTATCTTTTAGCCTTGCATAAGGAATCTTTTTTTATCTAAGAAGAAAATAAAATCAGCACCTTGCATGTTTTAAATATATACTCCTACTTCTGCTGTTGAGGAAAGAAACCTATAGATCATTGGATATTTTATGCAAATGAACTAAAATTGAGCTTCTATATAAAACCAACATGAGAAATATATTACTACACTTTCAAATGGCAGAAAACCCCTATAGCATTCATTATCATTGCACTTATATGAAATAAGTTATAATGTCTTCAAGACTATGCAGAAGTAATGGGAGGCTAATGTTTGGGTATTACAACAAATAACAAATCTTGAATATGAACCAAGCAACTGAAGATGTCCTTCTTTCTTGAAAATGTCAGCATGGAAAAAAATAAAAAAACTTTGATTTTGGGCTTTACCGATTAGATAGATTTTATGTTATTGAAATGGCTAGTTTATATTATTTTATAAAAGTAAGAAGTTGAGGTTTGATATTCTGTTTTACTGCACCAAAGGAAGTTGGAAGTCAGTCCTCTTTCCTCCCTTTTTTCTTCATTCTCTCACTTTTCTATTCCCTTTTCCCTTCCATATCTTTTCTGCTATTTACTTTTGTAATCTTCATTGTATTGTATACTTTAAACTAATAAAATATATATCTACAAAGAAAATATCAGCATGTGTCGGATTCAGTCCTGTCAAAGGAAAGTTGTGTTTTATTCCATTAGAAATAGTAACAATCATTGGTCTATTTCTCTGATTTCCCACAAGGACCTCTGTAAAATATATCTTCTAGTCAGAAGATTGATTTATTGATTGATTATGTGCCATTCTGTAATTTTCAACTCCTAGCAACCACATAGATGAATTATTTTCTCCATGACTATCTATCTGTTCTTTCAGATCTTTCAATAGTGCAGCCATTACTACTGTAACTGAGTCCCTCCTTGCTGCTGGTCATCCTCTTCTTCACTCTGTTGAGAGGGGAAGGGTATAAATCCCTTCTGGTGTAAGAAGGTTCCTTCTGAGTTGAAGGTATAATATCAGATTGTCTCAAATTATAGACAGTATAAAATAACAGATGCATACACATAGGGAGAAACCATGTCAGGAATATTCTTCATTTGTTGTCTTTGATGCAGCAAATTTCTATTGCCAAAGAAATGGTATTGGACATCAAGTCCCTGGTCAGCAAATATCAGCTGTGCCAGATAAAACTCAGCAAATGATAGATTACATTTTTTTTTAAAAAAAGAGGAGTGCTGTGAGCAACAACCCGCAAAATAATTTGGTTAGTATTTTATAACGTGTCAGCCTCTAGCAGTTTTTATTGTTCTAGTTCCAACAGGAATTTGTCCATTTTCTTGTGAAACAGGAAGAGCTTCTTGGAATATATTTACAATATAGTAGTAATTAGTTTTATTTAAAGTCAAGTTATGACACCGAACTTAAAAATTCTTTTTAATGTTCAGCTAAATAAAAATTAGTTCATTATTTTCTGCCAAAAAGAAAATAATAACACACATTCTATCAAGTCTGTCGATAACATTATGCTGATCCCTAGGCCATTGGATATATTTTATTTATATTTTTATTTGTGTATAATCTTTTGTTTGGATACATGAATTTCTTAAGTACAGTACATGTGGTACAGAAATAATTGTTGCTTCAACAAACCCTTCTTATACCATTACATAATAAGTATATGACTGGGGAGAAGAGTCATTTGATTGAACTGAATATGAATATGTAGTTTAAAAACTGTAATTATCAATATTAAGAAATGATTTTGTAAAGTAATGGGGACGGCCTTAACATTACATGTAGATGGCCACACATTTTAGCCTAGAATCTCTAGGTAATGGTAGACAAGATTTGTATGTGGAGACACTGTTGATGGAGTCATAATATAGTGCTCTGGGGACTACTGGTCTTACTTGTTCACATATTGCTCCAATGTCATATTTTTTCTCAATTGTTTCTTTTATATACAGTATATTGATTATGTGTATCTTTGCAGAAATGATCTAATTGAATTTTTTGTCTATCCTTTATGATCAAATAATGTCATTTGCACTCAATTTATCTAATAAAAATAGGTCTTGGCCAGACAGCAGCATTCAGAACAGAATGTAAAACTAGAGAATCAAATAAATGCTAATAGTTCACTAATTTGTATTTATTTAGTAGTTAAATCCACTACACTTCTTTAAAAGTATTATCTACTTTTAAATTTGTGAACATAAATCAAACTTTGCTTGACACAGTGAATGTCTCTTGGTTGAATCTAAGACATATGACAATGGCATCATGTCTTTGGGAAATGAGTGTACCCACTAAATAAATGTAGCAATTGCTGAGATTACTAGCAGTATTAAAACTGGTGAGAATATTTTGATACTCAATTGTGATGTCTTGAAGAGTCTTAAACT
Source organism: Daboia siamensis (assembly GCA_024449315.1). Lineage (NCBI taxonomy): Eukaryota > Metazoa > Chordata > Lepidosauria > Squamata > Viperidae > Daboia > Daboia siamensis. The sequence continues at coordinate 1,824,098 of JAKJMR010000198.1, read as the reverse complement.
TTGAGAATATCATTGACTATGCATTTAAATACAAATGCTATATCATGATAAATTAAAATTAAAAATAACATACAAAATTGATACTGAGTGAACAAGATAAGTGTTAATTGTGCATGATCATCGTGAATCTTTTCCCCAGACTTAAATTCTAACAGTAGAGTTAACAGTAAATGCTCCAGAAGAGTGTTTCCCAATCTTGATATCTCTTGTGGACTTCCTCCCCCAAAATTCCCCTTGCCAGCTTGCTCTGGAAATGCTGCTCCAGAAGCTCTACTTAAAGCCATATTAAAGGACAGACTCAATGCCAACTACCAGTGATCTTGAGAAGGTGCAGTGCAGAAAGGCATTTTAGGCAGTCAATATTTGAAAAAGCCAATGCAAAAATACAATAAAAGCTGGAACAAGAATTCAGAATACTTGTGCTCTTTTTTAGCCTGAGTTTATAAGCATTTAGAAATGTTATATTTGTGTGTGTGTGTTTCATCTTCAAGGTAAAAGCAGCTTCTTGAGTGGCTAAATTTAAAATACAGTAAAAGAGAAGGGCTAACAGGAAATGCTGAAGGAACCATGTCTTCTTTATTCATTCCTGGTCAGAAGCTCCAAACACAAAAACAGTAAGAAACATCTGCAGATACAGCTTGATTCAAATACACTGTGGAATTCAGGCCAAACTGTATTTGTCCTTCTGCAAGATGTGTTCCCTTCATTAAGAATGCTTCTCATTCCTCTATATTTTATTCAGAGATTACAAGTTAATTTGAATTGGAATTCTGTCAGAAGAAAGTAAGCAGGATGAATGGGTCTGTTGAATAATAACACTTATTAAATAATAAAGTGCTTTAAAATGTGGAATTTTTTTTAGCTGAAGTACCATTTAGTCTATTATATTTAATAGCTGATTGCTGGCTCTTTTCCTACTTAATAGAGAAAGACTTTTGTGGGGGTACAGCTTCTGCTGTTACATGGTTACAAACATGTTTAAAGTACTAGTACCTAGAAAGTGGACAAATGAACTTTCTTAGTAATAAGTAAGTCCCTAAATGAAAGATATGATCAGGGTTTATTATTTGGATTTTATTACTGTTTAATTTGGACATTAAAACATTGCATATTCTGCCAAAATAACATGCCAAAGAATGGTATTTACAAAATGCCATCTCTCTTGCTATGCTATTGCTACTGTTGAACCAAAATACAACTTTAAATTGTATTGGTCTAGAGTCTAGACTCTAGAGTAAAAGGGACGTGGTGGCTCAGTGAGTTAGGATGCTGAGCTTGTCGATTAGAAGGTCAGCAGTTTGGTGGGTCAAATCCCGAGTGCCGCGTAACAGAGTGAGTGCCTGTTACTTGCCCCAGCTTCTGCCAACCTAGCAGTTCGAAAGCATGTAAAAATGCAAGTAGAAAAATAGGGATCACTATGGTGGGAAGGTAACAGCATTCCGTGTACCTTTGGCGTCTAGTCATGCCGGCCACATGACCACAGAGACGTCCTCGGACAAGCACTGGCTCTTCGGCTTTGAAATGGAGATGAACACTGGCCCCTAGAGTTGGAAACGACTAGCATGATGTGCGGGGGAACCTTTACCTTTACCTTAGACTCTAGAGGCTAATTTCTCATACTGCAATCAGTTTAAACTTTGGCAGCATGTATACAAAGAGTCAAAGCATTTAAATGTTTGTCTGAACAGAAATATGAAAAGCTGAGAATTTTAGAAACAGTTGCTGCTTGGGGGTTTGAGGCTGGAGAAGGCCATCTATAGGCAGAGGTTGTATACAGCATCAAAGGATTTCATCAAAATGACAAAAGTAGAGATGTGTGTTGTTGCAAAAGGAGTTCTTCTGCTTTTATACATTTATGCAATATCACAACATGGACATAAAAGAGGAGGAACTTGCAGTTAATAACACTATGCTACTTTTATCATTTTGCCCCTTGCCTCCTAAAGATACCTGTAAACAAGGGACAAATCATACAGTCATAATTACCATCTTAACATTTTTGATCTTATTTTTGTGAATGCCTTGTCTCGGGGTTTTGTACAGAATTTCTTATGGTGGTGATTTTGAGTTTATTTATTGTTCAACAAAATGGAATTGAAACTGCTGTTCTAATGTTTTTGGGCCAGAGTTGAAACATTCTGAAGCCTTTTTGGATGTGACATCCTAATCTGGAAAACAACAACAATGCTCAAATTAGAGGATTTCCCTTGGGGATCTTGATTGGGACTTACTTAAAACATGGAAAGCTGATCAATAAGAGTCATTTCTTCTACTGTGATTGACCCTACTGAGGTCATTGTTTAGCCGTAAATTCATCTCAAACCCTATTCCATCTACTTTATGGACTGATATAATAAAAGCAGCTGATTTCACAAGGTTCTTGTAAAGATTTGAGTTATATGTTAGGTATTTTGTCCATTATTTTGTTTACTTGAAATTGCTACATAAATGTTAAAAATAATCAAGTTTTGCCATAATACCAGCCTTTGTCAACCATTTAAAACATGCTTCAGGACCAACCAGTGATTTAATGAATGAAAAAATGGCGGCACCTTGCCTAGCTGCAATTACTTCAGCTCTCAAAAGTGTGGGGGTTAGGGAGGGAAATGAACGATCCGGACTGAAACACCTTTCTGAAATAGGGACAACTAAGTAGAGTTCGGTTGCTAAACTTTCATATGAACGTCAGTCCATATTGGAGATGAAGAAATTCAGTGTGAAAGGAACGGTGGAGAAAACTGTTTGGGAGAGTCTGGCCTCAGATTACTACAGAGGATAAAATCAACGATGGAGATGCCAGCAGTTGACACGGAGGCTGAGAGATCAGTTGCAATGTCTGGAGGAGTGGGGAGGAAGAAAGGAAATTGCTGGAGGTGGAAACAGCATTGTGCTCAGTGTTTTGAGCAGTGAAGGCAGGGGCAGAGTGGAAGTGCAGCCATTGCAGTTGGCAAGTTTCCCTTCATTGCTGACCATCTTTGGAAGAAAAGGATGTGTGACCATAAGAGGAAACATGGAAAATGCGGAGGCCTAACAACTAGGGTAAAAGCTAGACCTTACAGAATGTCTCTTCCATCTATTTTGTTTGCAAATGCTCACTGGATTACTTGAGGCTGGATTTAACAACAAACTGGGAGGTGAGAAATTGCTGTGTCATCATTGCAACAGAAACTTAGTTAAAGCCCTCTGTCCCAGATAGTGCTGTTAGCTTGATGGGATTCTCAATATTTCGGCTAGAACGGAGTTTTACTCTGAGTGGCAAGTCCCGGGGGGTGTGTGTGTGTGTCTGTTTTTTATATAAATGACAGATGGTGAAATAATGCCAAGGTGTTTTCAAGTCTGTGCTCCCTAGATGTGGAGCTTCTGACCATCAAATGCAGATCCTTCTATCTGCCTAGAAAATTTTCTGTTACCATTATCACAGCTGTGTATATCCCCCCTGAAGGCCCTGAAGGTTCTCTGTCATACCATCAGTGACGTACAAACTATTCATCCAGAGAGTGCATTTATTGCAGTGGGAGACTTTAACTAAGTGGATTTGAAAGCTACCCTGCCACATTTCCATCAATATGTGGACTTTGCAACCAGAGGGGACAATACACTGGATCTTGCTTATTCCAATATCAAGAAGGCTTTCAAAGCTATCCCTTGCCCTCACCTGGGTTCCTACAACCATCTCATTCCAGTATATAAACCTTTATTATTCAGAGTGAAACCTACAGTAAAGCAGGTGAGGGTTTGGACAGAGGGAGCTATAGAAGCATTACAAGACTGCTTTGAGTGCACAGATTGGAGCATGTTTAAGGAAGCAGCTACTGATAACCAACATACAAATGTTGAGGAGTATGCCACCATGGTGTCTGCATATATCCAAAAGTGCATAGAAGATGTCTGTGTCCTGAAAAGCATTGTTGTGAGGGTGAATGAAAAACCTTGGCTGACTTATAAGGTCCGCAAGATGCTGAAAGCATGAAATGTTGGTTTTAAATCTGGTGACATGCTGGCACTTAGAACAGCCAGAGCAAATCTGAAAAGTGCCATAAAAGGTGCAAAGCAAGCCCATTGCCAGAAAATTCAGAACTTTTTTCAGGACCCAACAAACACCAGGTGAATGTGGAAAGGAATCCAGGTCATTACTGATTACAAGGTGACTCCATCGAGTTGCAAGGATGACACAAACTGAATACATTTTTGGGTAGATTTGAGGAATCAAATAGCACTTCTGCTAGGAAAGCTGTGTCCCATCCTGATGAGCAAGTGCTAAGCTTTGATGTCACCTCTGTCCGGAAAACACTGCAGAAAGTTAACATTCAGAAAGCAGCAGGCCCAGATAACATCCCTGGACATGTCCTTAGGGAATGAACAGATGAGCTGGCTTGTGTTCTCACAGATATTTTCAATCTCTCATTGCAGTAGGCAGTGGTCCCATCATGTTTTAAGATGGCCATCATCTTGCCAGTGCCAAAAAAGTCTACAATTACAGGCCTCAATGATTACCGTCCGGTTGCACTGACATCCACCATTATGAAATACTTTGAGAAGCTGATAAAGGACATTATTGTATCTAGCCTCCCACCAGCATTTGACTCGCTTCAGTTTGCCTACCAACCAAATCGCTCTACAGAGGATGCTATTTCTTCTGATCTCCATCTGAGCTTGAAGCACTTAGAGGAAAGAAATACTCATGTGCTTTTGTTGTTTGTTGACTTCAGTTCGGCGTTTAACACAATCATTCCCCAGCATCTAGTAGACAAGTGGGCCTTTTAGGCTTAAACACCCCTTTGTGCAACTGTATTCTTGATTTTCTTACCAACAGGCCATAATATGTGCGAGTTGGAACAAATAACTCTAATACCACTTTCTTGAGCACAGGTTCTCATCAGGGCTGCGTCCTAAGTCCGCTGCTGTTCACCCTGTTGACCCATGACTGTTGTGCTAGGTTTGCCCAGCCATATTGTGAATTTCGCAGATAATATAACAGTAGTGGGCCTAATTCATGATGACAAGGTGAAGCTTACCATAAGAAGGTTGAAGGGTTGGTGAACTGGTATAAGGAAAACAGCCTAGTTTTAAATACCGGAAAAACCAAAGAGATCATTGTCGATTTCAGAAAAGGTAGGCACAGCCACACTTCTCTGTGCATTAATGATTCATCTGTGGAGATGGTTACCAGCATCAAATTTCTGTGTGCAGTTAATGAGTAGGCTGGCTTGGTTGCTCAACAGTGAGAAACTGGTAAAGTGGACACAGCAGCACCTGCATTTTCTGCGTCACATGAGAAAAGCACATCTTCCTTCCCCTGTCCTAACCACTTTCTACAGAGGGACAATCGAGAGCATCCTGTCATACAGCATCACAGTCTGGTTTGGAAGCATCACTGCTTCAGACAGGAAGGTGGTGCAGAGAGTGGTGAGGATGGCCGAAAAGATGATTGGCAGTTCTCTCCCTCCCACTCAGGACATAGCACAGAAGTGTTGCTTGAGCAGGGTCCATAAGATTATCTGGGACACTACACATCCTCTTCACAGTCTGTTTTCCTTGTTACCTTCTGGGAGGAGACTTCGTGGTATCCACAGCAGAACATCCAGATTCAGCCATAGCTTCATTCCATACAGCATTAACCTTGTGAACTTTCAAGCTTCCTCCTTCCGTTATATATTCAAGATGGACCGTATTTAATATTTATTTGTTATATATATGTAGGGATGTGGGTTTATACATATGTTGTATATAGTATGTTTAGGTGTGTGTCATGTATGTGTTTCACTTTGAGAGCGGGCAACTAAATTTCATTTTTGATGTGTGCCATTGTGCCCCCAGTAAAAAAATGACAACAAAGGTAATCTTATCTTATCTTATCTTATCTTATCTTATCTTATCTTATCTTATCTTATCTTATCTTATCTTACCTTACCTTACCTTACCTTACCTTACCTTACCTTACCTTACCTTACCTTACCTTATCTTATCTTATCTTATCTTATCTTATCTTATCTTATCTTCTTCAAGTTGTTTTCATGATTCACAGATCTCATGGTTCACCTTTTTATCCCCTTCAATTGGTGGTCCAAGTATGCCCCTGTAATCCATTCATATAGGACCTTTCCTCATAATGTGGCATTTTTTAAATAACTCTGGACATAGCACAGCTTAAAATTGTCTTTATTTCATTTTATAGTAATGTTTTTTTATTTTACAAAACAATTTCTAAAATGTTTCTTAGAAGATGAGGATGATAATAAAATCTGGGATTGGGACTGCCTAGCTCTTGAAGTAATTTATTCTATAACTTTCTTATATAGTCATTGGTTATTGCTATTCATACCAATTTGGATTGCAGGAAATTTACTGATTTCATCAACTTAAATGTATTCCAGCATTAATTTGTTTGAATTCACTAGAATTTGCCTTAACTTTTATATGGAAACTAGACATCCATCGGGTCATTTCAGAGAGATTTCCTTACTTAAACAGATAAACAGAATAAGCATAGGCAGGCAACAAAGTAGTAACATTGAGAGTGACTTCTGACTTCCAATCCTGGTTTCAGGATTGACATTTGCTTGTGGTGGAAGCTGGCAGGGAAGTTTGGAAATCTTGATCATGTCACCAACCTGGTCATAGCAACGCTGTAGGGCAGTGCAGTGACCACAATTTTGCCAATAAAATTGATGTGAAGATCTTGAAATTTTAATCCCACTTGAGTAATGTCTGTCTGTCTGTCTGTCTGTCTGTCTGTCTATCTATCTATCTATCTATCTATCTATCTATCTATCTATCTATCT
>JAKJMR010000198.1:1764660-1817306 GCA_024449315.1 Daboia siamensis | reverse complement strand
TCTATCTATCTATCTATCTATCTATCTATCTATCTATCTATCTATCTATCTATCTATTTATTTATTTCATTTGATTTGTATACCGCCCTTCTTCCGAAGGACTCAGGGCGGTGAACAGGGCAATAAATATCTAAAAAACAGAATACAACAGAATATAAAAGTTAAAAGTTCAAAGTTGACTCAGCCTTCCATCCTTCCGAGGTAGGTAAAATGAGGACCCAGATTGTTGGGGGCAATAAGTTGACTTTGTAATAATGCCGCTTGGGTGTGTGTGTGAAAGCCCTAATAAGCAGGCATATACATAGAATGAAGGCTATTGCTAAGCTTGTAAGCCGCCCTGAGTCTTCGGAGAAGGGCAGGATATAAATGGGATTAAAATAAAAATAAAATAAATAAATAAAAAACAATTAAATGTAATGCCCAATATAAAACAATAAACAATAATTAAAATTATTTAAAATCCCATCCCTTAACCCATCAAACCAGGCCGGATTGCTCAAATAAATAAGTTTTTAGATCGCGCCAGAAGGAGCAAAGATCAGGAGCCATCCGGAGCTCCACCGGCAAGCGGTTCCAAAGGTCTGGCACGCCCACAGAGAACGCCCTCCCCCTGGGGGCCACCAATCGACATTCTTTGATCGGAGGCACCCTGAGGAGACCCTCTCTGTGGGAGTGCACTGGACGGAGGGAAGTTGACGCCGGCCGCAGGTGTTGCCGTAGATAATCCGGACCCATGCCATTTATCTATCTCATCTATTCAATATGCTGCCCATCTCACTGTTGAAGTGAGGTACCTTGATTCAAAACTGTTGCCCTACGATGTACCATTTCAAGAAGACAGGATAATTTTAGTAGTATATAGAAGATATAGTACAATTTTAATTCTTGAGATTGATACTATTTATTTTCCCCAGAATCCTTGGTCTTGTTAAGTATTATTTCATATACAGTCAGGTCCAGAAATATTGGGACATCGACACAATTCTAACATCTTTGGCTCTATACACCACCACAATGGATTTGGAATGAAACACAATGTGCTTTAACTGCAGACTGTCAGCTTTAATTTGAGGGTATTTACATCCAACTCAGGTGAACAGTGTAGGAATTACAACAGTTGGCATATGTGCCTCCCACTTGGTAAGGGACCAATAGTAATGGGACAATTGGCTTCTCAGCTGTTCCATGGCCAGGTATGTGATATTCCCTCATTACCCCAATTACAATGTGCAGATAAAAGGTCCAGAGTTCATTTCAAGTGTGCTATTTGCATTTGGAATTTGTTGCTGTCAATTTTCAAGATGAGATCCAAAGAGCTGTCACTATCAGTGAAGCAAGCCATCATTAGGCTGAAGAAACAAAACAAACCCATCACAGAGATAGCAAGAACATTAGGCGTGGCCAAAACAACTGTTTGGAACATTCTCAAAAAGAAGGAACACGCCGGTGAGCTCAGCAAAACCAAAACACCCGGGAGACCACGGAAAACAACTGTGGTGGATGACCGAAGAATTCTTTCCCTGGTGAAGAAAACACCCTTCACAACAGTTGGCCAGATCAAGAACACTCTCCAGGAGGTAGGTGTATGTGTGTCAAAGTCAACAATCAAGAGAAGACTTCACCAGAGTGAATACAAAGGGTTCACCACAAGATGTAAACCATTGGTGAGCCTCAAAAACAGGAAGGCCAGATTAGATTTTGCCAAACAACATCTAAAAAAGCCTTCACAGTTCTGGAACAACATCTTATGGACAGATGAGACCAAGATCAACTTGTACCAGAGTGATGGGAAGAGAAGAGTATGGAGAAGGAAAGGAACTGCTCATGATCCTAAGCATACCACCTCAGCAGTGAAGCGTGGTGGTAGTGTCATGGCGTGGGCATGTATGGCTGCCAATGGAACTGGTTCTCTTTTATCTATTGATGATGTGACTGCTGACAAAAGCAGCAGGATGAAGTCTGATGTGTTTCGGGCAATATTATCTGCTCACATTCAGCCAAATGCTGCAGAACTCATTGGACGGCGCTTCACAGTGCAGATGGACAATGACCCAAAGCATACTGCAAAAGCAACCAAAGAGTTTATGAAGGGACAGAAGTGGAATGTTATGCAATGGCCAAGTCAATCACCTGACCTGAATCCCATTGAGCATGTGTTTCACTTGCTGAGGACAAAACTGAAGGGAAAATGCCCCAAGAACAAGCAGGAACTGAAGATAGTTGCAGTAGAGGCATGGCAGAGCATCACCAGGGATGAAACCCAGCGTCTGGTGAGGTCTATGCCTTCCAGACTTCAGGCTGTGATTGTCTGCAAAGGATTTGCAGCCAAGTATTAAAAAGGGAAAGTTTGATTTAGGATTATTATTCTGTCCCATTACTATTGGTCCCTTACCAAGTGGGAGGCACATATGCCAACTGTTGTAATTCCTACACCGTTCACCTGAGTTGGATGTAAATACCCTCACATTAAAGCTGACAGTCTGCAGTTAAAGCACATTGTGTTTGTTTCATTCCAAATCCATTGTGGTGGTGTATAGAGCCAAAGATGTTAGAATTGTGTCAATGTCCCAATATTTCTGGACCTGACTGTATATTGCATGTTAATGATTTCTAGGTGAACATTTTCATTTGCCAACACTCCCAAACAACACAAAATGTTGATTACTTTAAATCCATTCCCATATTATCATGTAAGTCTTTTCACTCAAATAGAAAATTGTTGATAGGCAGCCAAAGAATTAAGACTAACAAAGAACTTCTTAGTATGTTTCTAAAATGTAATTCAAGTATGCTGAAATATTCCCTTCTTAAAATAAATGTATAACTAGCCTAGAAAAAAAAACTGGAAAAAAATCCCAGGGCATATAGAAAGACATGAGGGGAAGTAAAATATCCTTAATATCCTTAAGAAAGGAGGGAAATGAATTTTCTTCAGCGTCCAAACAAGAATTTTTCCTTCAACATTTTACAATGAAAATATGTTTTTGCATTGAATGACACATTACTCTCTGTTTCAGAAGTTGATAATAATATTTCCTAGCTTTTATAATTCAGAGTGCATGATCATAATTTAATTTAACTTATTTATTTTAGTTTTCTATTTAACATCTATTCCACACTGCTTAAATAGCATTTTAGGTAGTTCTAATTGGCTTAAGAGTATTTTCTTTATGCATAATACATAACTCAAAAATATTATAATTGTATTATAATATTATAATTGTCATCCTGTCTGAGACTGAAATGGATTTGAAATTGTCTGTATCTCTGACCTCTGACCTCTCTGTGCCCAAATTAGGGTATTAAAATATCCATTTAAAAACAGCATCAATAGGAGGCTATCTAGCATTTGAAAAATTGAACTATTTCAACTATTTCATTCTTTAGAAAAAGGCTGACAGATGGAGATCGCAACCAAAATGAACAAACATAATGTGTAACAATTCTAAAGTTTTTTATTGTTATTTTTTAATTTCTACATACATATGTTAGTTTTTCAAACAACATGCGAACTGGGTTCATAACACGCTAATACATAGTCAGGTCCTACTCTTTGTTTCTCTCTTCTAACCATTTATAAAATAAATTCCAGCTTTGATAATATTCTTTTTTTTTTTTTTTTATTGAAAAGTTTTTCAATACATTTTAATTATTACATCCCATCCCCCAACCCTCCCCAACCCTATCCCACCCTCTCACCCTCCCCTTCTCCCCTCCCCCCCCCGGACTTCCCAGAGCTAGATACAAGGTATAAGAATAAAATAACCAATCATAAACTCTCATATGCTAACAACAATAAACTATTAAATCTCTCGCACTTTAGCTCTTATAAATTGACTACAAGCAATATACTTATTCAAATGCTAGATGAAACTTTTTAGTCCCATATTTATTCTGGATGTAATCAATCCATTTCTTCCACTCCACAATATATCGTTGTTGAGAATGATCTTTCAAATATGCTGAGATCTTTGCCATTTCCGCCAGGTTGGAAACTTTTAAAGTCCATTCCTCTATAGTCGGCAGTTCTTCCTTCTTCCAATATTGCCCTATTAAGAGTCTCGCTGCCGTAATTAAATTCAACATCAAATTAATGTCCAACACAATAGTATCAGTAATAATGCCCAGTAAAAACAATTGCGGACAAAACTTTATCCTTTTCTTGAATATCTTCTGCATATTCCACCAAATTTTAATCCAAAATGGTTTGATCTTTTTGCAAGTCCACCATATGTGAAAATACGTTGCATCTTCGCCACCACATCTCCAACATTTGGGCTGGTAATTCAGATACATACTTGCTAACTTTCTAGGATCTAAATGCCATCTATAAAACATTTTATAAAAGTTCTCTCTTAGATTTTGAGCTTGCGTAAATTTCACATTTCTCACCCAAATCTTTTCCCAAGTGTCCATTGTGATAACTTCCTGAGTATTCTGTGCCCATTTTATCATACAATCCTTAACAATTTCTGTTTCTGAGTCAATCTCTATCAATGCAAGATATATCCGTTTAATATGCGCTGGTCCCTGATTTCTAATTTGTTTTACCAAATTTTCATCATCCATCAAAAAACCAATCTTCTGATCTTCTTTCCACCTGGCCTGTAATTGTCCATATTGAAACCAAGTTTGTACAATCTTTTTTTCTCGTAAAAGATTATATGACTTCAAACACCACACATTCCTCTCCAAGCTCAAAATTTCCTTATATGTAATCACATCATGTTTAAATCCAACATTTATATTCTCTATTGCGTGTTTGGGTATTGCCCATAACGGTATCTTATAATTTAACTTTTGTCTGTGCTTTTTCCAAACTCGCAACAAAGCATACCTCAAAATATGCATTTTGAACACATTATCTACCTTTTTGTCATACAGTAAATATGCATGCCAACCAAATAACAAATCATACCCTTCAAGATTTAACAGTCTCCCCTGTGTCAGATTGATCCAATCACTTATAGCTGATAATGCAGCAGCTTCATAATATAATTTAAAATTGGGCATTCTTAGACCACCTCTTTCGCGTGTATCCTGCATGATTTTAAATTTGACCCGTGGCCTTTTCCCTGCCCAAACAAATTTGTTAATACCCTTCTGCCATTCCTCCAAATTTGAATCCTTTTTGAGAATGGGTATCATTTGAAACAAAAATAAAAATTTTGGCAAAACATTCATCTTTACTGCTGCAATTCTTCCCAATAATGATAGTTGTAATTTTTTCCAACTATCCAATTCTTTTTGCACTTTATTCCATAACTTTTCATAATTATTTTTATATAATTTAACATTTGAGGGTGCTAAATATACCCCCAAATATTTAACCCTTTCAACAATTTCAAATCCAGTTAAGCTTTCTAAAGAAACCTTTTGTAATGCTGTCATGTTTTTAGATAAAATTTTAGTTTTTTGTATGTTAATCTTAAATCCAGAAACTTTCCCATATTGCGATATTAACTCCATCAATTCCATAACAGAATTTTCTGGATGTGTCAAAGTAATAACCAGATCATCCGCAAACGCCCTCAATTTATAGTCCTGATCTCTTATTTGAATTCCCTTAATTGTTTCCGAATTCCGTATTTTAATCAATAATATCTCCAACGTTAAAACAAATAACAAAGGTGATAACGGGCAACCCTGCCTTGTGCCCTTTTCAATAGTACACATTTCAGTCAAACTATTATTAACAATTATTCGAGCTGTTTGCTTCTGATATATTGCCCTAATTGGTTGCAAAAATTCATCCCCAAAATTCATTTTATCTAATACTTTTAGCAAAAATTTCCAATCCAATTGATCAAAGGCTTTTTCAGCATCCAAAAAGATCAATGCTGCAGAGATCTGGTTATTCCTTTCCAAAAATTCCAACAAGTCAACTATATGTCTCACATTATTTTTCATTTGTCTACCACTTATAAACCCAGTTTGATCATCATGGATTACCTGTTGCAATACCCTCATCAGTCTACTAGCTAAAACCTTAGCAAATATCTTGTAGTCCGTATTCAAAAGTGAAATTGGCCTATAGTTTTTTGCTTGAGTAGCGTCCTGATCTTCTTTAGGAATTAAAGAAATAAAAGCAGTTTTCCAAGACGGAGGCACTCCTCCCCCTTTTTGAATTGTCTGAAACAGTTCCTTTAATGGCTTTATCATCTCAAACTGTAAATTTTTATAATACACAGCAGTCAAACCATCAGTACCTGGTGCTTTACCTACTTTTAACTGTTTAATTGCCAAGTATATTTCTTCCTCAGTTATCAACTGATTCATTTCTTCTTTTTGGTCTTGCGTAAGAACCGGGATGCTAAAATCTTTCAAATATAAATCAATGTCCGTTTCATTAATCTTATCACTAGCATATAATTTAGAAAAAAAATCAACAAAGGTTTCCTTAATAAGATTCTGTTGATACACAATCTTTCCCTTATGTTCTATTTTATCTATATTAGAAACCCTTTGCTTCTTTCTTAACATATAGGCTAACCATCTGCCTGGTTTATTGGCATTGCAAAAAGTATTATGCCTTGCAAACCGTAGATTAGTTGCCACCTGATCAGCCATTAACTTATCAAATTGTCCTCTTAACAGCTTAATAGTCTCTTTAATCTTCACATCCGATGGAATCAAAATTAAAGCCTTTTCTTTTTCCTTAATCTCTGTCTCCAATTCTTTCCTCCTAAATTCCAAGTTGCGTCTATATTTATTATTAAGATATATCAACACACCTCTCATATACGCCTTACTAGCATCCCATACCATTTCCATAGAAGTACCCTTATGCATATTCGTTTCAAAAAAAACCTTCATCTGTTTCTTACACTCTTCCACGTTTTTCTGATTTCTGAACAAATTCTCATTTAAACGCCAGGAACGTCGTTCTCTACTGTCTTTTCCAATCTCTAGCCAAACTGGGCTGTGATCAGACATAGTCTTTGAACAAATCTTTATCCTCTTAGTTCTAAAAAAAAGGTCATTAGACAATAGTATAAAATCAATCCTGGAAAAAGATTGGTGTCTATCAGAAAAGAAAGTATAGTCTCTTTCTTGTAAGTTCCTTTCCCTCCAAACATCACGTAATTCCATATCGTCCATCATTTCAAAAAAAGATTTAGGCAATTTCGCATGACTTGGGGTACTTCTGTAAGATCCACTCTTATCCATTTGTACATTCAAAACACCATTCCAATCTCCCATAAAAATAAAAGATTTGTAATCCAATTGGGTAATCCTGCTGTGTAACAAACTATAAAAGTCAGCTTGCTGTTGATTGGGCGCGTATAATCCAACCAAAAGAGTTCTTTTACCTTCTAGTAACAAGTCCACAATAACATATCTTCCTTGTTGATCAGCTTCAATTAACTCTGCTGTAATTGTATTCTTGACATAAATAACCACTCCATTTTTCTTGTTAACTGCAGAGGCAATAAATTGTGTACCTAGTCTTGAATTTGATAAATACTTTTGGTCCATAACTCTAATATGTGTTTCTTGTAAGCAAATAACGTCAGTCTTAAATTGGTTTAAATATTGAAAAATTTTCTTTCTCTTTTGTGGTGAGTTTAATCCATTAACATTCCAAGTTAAAAACTTAGTCACCATTTCTGGCAACCCGAAGCTTTTGAAGCGCATCTTCCAGAATCCCTTTTACATTTTTAGGTCGCGCTCCTCCCACAGCTTGGCTATAGGTACATTTTGAAGGTTCCACAACATTCTGCTGGGCTTGGTCTTGGTCACGCCTGGCTCGTCTCGAAGCAGCTCGGGTGACCCTCTGGTCTTTTGCTTCTTCTACTGTTGAAATTTGAGTCATTCCTGGTGCTGTCTCATCTATCTGTATTCCTTCAGCATCATAAGACTTTCCCTCCTTTATTGATTCCAGAAGTGGTATAGGAATTGCTTTTAAAACATTGCTATAAAAATCACGTGCCTGCAGGACCGTAGCGAGACGGTATCTTGTATCTTCAAACATTACCACCATCCCCACTGGAATCTCCCATCTGAACTTGACATCGCGTCTCTTAAGCTCATGTGCTAGAAATGCAAATTCCTTTCGTTTCCTTAGGATTTTTGGAGGGATCTCTTTTAAAACCAAAACTTCTTGGTCAGCAATCACAAGCTTTGTATTGTAAGAAACTTGAATAACTTCATTCCTGATTGCTCTCTTTGTAAAGTAAACAACCACATCTCTAGGTAATTTCCTTTGTCTCGCAATCCAGGAGTTAACACGGAAAATTTTGTCTATATCTTCTGCAATTTCTTCAGCTGGCCTTCCCAGCACGTCTTCGAGAGCAACAGAAACCAATTTTTTCAAATCTTCCTTTAAATTCTCCTTAAGGCCCCTTATCCTCACAGCAAACTCCATTTCATGATATTGTACCAATGTCAAGTCATAATCAATTTTATCCACCACATTCTCAGTCTCTAGTATCTTTGCATCCATTTTAGTATTATTTTGAGTGAGATCCTCCACTCTTTCGTCAAGGCGTTCAATACATATCGCCATGCCTTGAAATGCAAGCAAGATGTCCTCCCTCATTACTGTAAATTTTTCTGTCAGCTTCTCATCCATCTTCTCATCTATCATCTCAGCCAAATGCTGTGAATGTTTTTCCAAAGCATCTTCCAAAACTTTAACTGTTAAGACAGGCGAAGGTAGAGGTGCAGGAGGTGCTAACACTTGCGCTGAAGAATGCGGCAGGGGGGAAGCCCCCGCAGTTTTAGGAAGTTTAGAAGAAGATTTAGCCGCCATTTTTTCCCCCTTTTGCAACTACGCACTTTCACTTTCTAAGTCTTCAATGTAGATTGAGCCAAAGTTCAAAAGTTCACTTACTCCTTATTCTCTTGCATCGCTCTGCCTGCTTCCATTAACTTCCAAAGTCCATTCTTGTAGGCAGGGATGGTTGCGTTCGCCTTGTTCTGCTCCAGGAAAAACGGAGCAGACGCGCTGCGCGGCCCGGAGAAATCCAAGCTTCGGGGGGGCTCAATCTTCCAGCCGCCAGAGCTTTAAGCCCTGACGGCCCCAGAGAGCCCTTCCCCTACTTGGAAACTCACCCCCTCCTCTTCTCCCGAGGAGGGGGCTTTCGAACCGCCGAAACAGCTGATCGGCGCTGTTTTCGGCGGTTCTACAAAGCCGCGAAGCTGACAAGCTAAAAGCAGCTGTCGGCGGCGGCGCCTTGCCACCCGGAAGTCCCCAGCTTTGATAATATTCTGATTCTTCTTTCTTTGTCTTTTAGTCTCATAGTCAATCTATCCATCTCTGCACATTCCAATATCTTCTTTATTACCTCTTCTTCTGAGGGTATTTGTTCATTTTTCCAGCATTGCGCATAGCTTATTCTTGCTGCAGTTACAATATGTAAAACCAAGTATATATTTTGTTTGTTAGTCTTTTCTGGTACTATACCTAATAAAAAAATTCAGGATTAAATGCTACATGTTCTCCTAATATTTTTTCTAGCCAAGCATGTATTTTTTTCCAATAAGCCTTTACCTTATCACATGTCCACCAATTATGATAGTATGTACCTAAGTTATGTTTACATTTCCAACATTTGCCTGATACATTTTTAAACATTTCTGCTAATCTATCTGGAGGTAAATGCCATCTATAAAACATTTTATACAAATTTTATTTATACGCAGTTGACATTGTCAATTTATAATTTCTCTCCCACAATTTTTGCCATTCTTCTAATTCTATATTATAACCAAAGTTTTCCTCCCACCTTGTCATTGTCCCTTTAATTTGTTCACTTTCCATCTCTAAGGTTAACAAAAAGTTATACAATTTTTAATTAATTTAATCAGAAGTTAATATCTTATCAAACACGTTTTGTTCTTTGTAAAATCCATACATTTTCATATCTTTTTCATATCTATTTTGTATTTGTAAGCGTACCCACCATGACATGTTGATGCCCTGATGTTCCAGCTCTTGTTTCGATTTTAATGTCCCATCAATATTTAAAATGTCTCTATATGTCCAGGTTTTTTCAAAATCTAACAGGTTTACATGTGAAAATGCTTCAATTGTTGATAACCACCCTGGAATTTTTACATATATTTTCATTTTAATTTTTTCCCATACTGTTATCAAAGCATTTCTAATACAGTGATTTTGAAAATATCCATGAATTTTGTTTTTCCCATACCACAAAAACGCGTGCCATCCCAACTGTAAATCATGTCCCTCCAAATATAACAACCTTTTATTCCTAAGCATTATCCATTCTTTCACCCATGTTAATACCGATGCTTGATAGTACAAAGTCCACTCAGGTAACTCAAAGCCTCCATTTTCCTTAGTATCTTGCAAAGTTTTTATCTTTATTCTAGCTTTTTTTCCTTGCCATATAAATTTCAAAACTAAAGAATTCAACTCTTGAAAAAATTTTCCCCCAAGTTTTATCGGAATTGTCTGAAACAAAAATAAAATCTTAGGCAATATATTCATTTTGACTGTAGCTATCCTTCCTAAAAGTGACAATTTTAAATTCTTCCATTTTTCCAAGTCTAACTTTATTTGTTTCAATAACCTTATATAGTTATCTTCTTTTAATGTTGATCACTTAGCTGATAGATATATAAAAGGTAAAGGTTCCCCCACACATGCGTGCTAGTCATTTCTGACTCTAGGGGCATCTACCCAAATATTTTACCTTTTTCACTATCTGTACCTCTGTCATTTCTGACACTCTACTTTTTTGCTTATACGTAAAATTTTTAACTATTATTTTAGTTTTTTCTTTATTAATTTTTAATCCCGCTACTTACTATATTGTTCTAATTTCCCCCACAATTTTGGAATCATCTCCAAGGGATCTTCCAAAATAAATACCAAATCATCAGCAAATGCTTGTAATTTATATATTTCACTCTTTATCTCCAAACCTCTAATTTCTGTATCTTGTCTTATATTTCGATTTAAAACTGAAAAGTGAAAATGAATAACAGAGGGGATAGAGGGCATCCTTGCCTTGTGCCTTTCCTTATTTCAAAGCTCTCAGTACTATCTCCATTCACAATCACTTTGGCTGTTTATTATATATTGTTTTAACCATATTTATAAAATTCTGTCCAAAGTCCATTATTTGTAATTGATAAATCAAAAACTGCCATGAAAGATTATCAAATGCCTTTTGAGCATCTAAAAATATTAATGCCATTTGTTTCCCTGGATGTAGTTCATAGTATTCCAATACATCTATTATCATTCTTAAGTTGTTTTTGATTTGTGTCTTTGGTAAAAAGCCATTTTGATCCAAGTGTATAAATTCAACCAAATATTTTTTCAGTCTCTCCGCCATTATTGAAGTGAAAATTTTATAATCCACATTAAGCAATGAGATCAGTCTACAATTCTTGATCTGGGTCAAATCCGAGTCATCTTTTGGTATTAAAGTAATATTTGCTTCAATCCATGTCATTGGCATTTTAGCTTCTAGTAGAAGTCCATTACAAACATCTTTCAACGGGTCACTTAATATCTCTTGTAAACTTTTATATAACTCTGCCAGAAGTCCATCTGGACCAGGAGTTTTTCCATTTTTTTTGTCTCTTTATAGCCTCTGTTATTTCCATTATTGTAACTCGTTTATCTAACATATTTTTAAATGTTTCTGAAATCTTCGGAAGATTACTATCTTTCAAGTATTTTACAGTTTTTTCTCTTGAAGTCTTCTTTTTATTATACAATTCCTTATAAAATTCTTTAACTATCTTTTTATTTTTTCATTTTTATATTGTAAATAACCTTTCCCATCCAGTAGATTATGTATCATTTTTTTTCTCAGAATGTGTAACAATTCTAATAAGTCAACACAAAAAATTAAAAATAAAATGAATAAAAGGAAAAAAAAGTCCTGATTACATTAATATACGTTTTTATGTAGCATTTTTATGTTGCAGTTGTCAATATGCCTACCCACAAGGAGTTTTTTAATTAGTCAGGAGCTTTTAGAAAAGAGAAAGCAATACATTTATATTAATGAATAGAGTTTACTTTGGCGGATAATAAGAATGTAAAACCAATGTAATCGTGAAGACTTCATGAAAATACAAATAATGTACTTGTAAGTTACAAATATTTGATTGATATTGTTAATAATATAGAATTGATAACATCAGATGATTTAGTTAATAACAGTAGCACATGACTGAGAAGAACCCCTGTTGATACACCTGTGCTACAGCTGGTGGTTATACAGTATATTTAAGACAATATGTAGGTTGAAATTATTTCTTTTTTTGAAACATACAATTATTTTTAAATTGTTGATATTTTGCCAGGAGATCTGCTGACAACTAGAACAAATGTTTCCAAGAGGTGAAACCATTTAATGTGCACATACTATTTCAACAGGAATTAACTGGTGGCATCTGTTTCAAGTTTAAGAGGCAGACTAATAGACACATGAATCTGACTGATGGGACACAGAATAACTAGGATATTTTTCAGCATAGCTCCACTAAAATGAATTGGGATTGTTCAAGAGTTTATGTTTATTATGGACAGAGAATATTCTTTATGTTTTGTGCCAAAATACCTGGATGACTGGAATCACCCATATTATGGGACTAATGGCTTCCTAAGATTATTCTACAATGATGTTTAGTAAGGAGATGGGTAAGAATCTTTAATATTGGATTAGAATATACATACATTTGGTTTCCCCAAAGGTGCTTTTTCAAAAGACAACTGGACTTTATTTTAAGTTCAGAACTAAAGAAGCTTCTTGGATGAGGAATGAAACTTCTTCAAGGAAAACCAAAAAAGTCCAATTGCCTTTTGAAAAAAGCACCTTTGGGACAATCATAACCTGGATGATTGAAAATCTCCATAGACATATATTTGGTTTAATTTGACTACTATTAGACTGTAATTCCTCAGGGATTTTAGAATGAATAAGGGCAGCTATCAAGTTCCCTGAAGTTTTGTAGCCCCTTTTAGACCGTGGTAACTTGGCAATTATAAGGAACAAAAGTACGGAAGAAGCATTTACTCTTCCAAGAATTCTCATGCTGCTGTAAATTTACCAAGATTTTTAAAGTTTGTTTTTTCTAATAAAAGCAGAAGAGGAACATTCAACATTTAGGATGACTTCTATTCATAGTTGTGAATCATTTTAAGTATTATTAATGAAGGATTATTTATTATATAAAAACAATTTATAAGATTAGAAATTTGTCTCCAAAGTAGTTCACCAAAGGGGTTGAGGGCTAGATAGCATGCCTTCATGGCAGTGACCCATATATTATGGAATGTATTAGCTCTGGAGATTCATTTGGTTTCCTCACTCTCATTGATTGTGTTATGTTTATTACCTTGAATATGTTACTGTGGAAATAGCTGTTTTGGGTTTTTCTGTTCATTGCCCAGAATCATCTGATGGGGACAGTAATAAAAATGAAAAGAAGTAAGTAAGTAATCTTGTTTTGTTTTGTTTTTGTAGCAATTGTCATGCAGTGAAAGTTTCTTGGAAAGACATTCTAAGCTGATGGGAATAATTATTGTCTTGATTTAAAGAGGTGGGATAAAAATGGATATTTTGAATTCAGGAGCTTGGAGGCAATATGAAGCAACTAGTTTCTACAGTGAGAGAACATTTGAAACTTAGGAAAATTGGGCCACTCACAAATTTAGCACTTCAAAAAGAAAATATTTTATGCCTTTTGATTTTTTTCTCTTGAGTTCCAAAACTTGTTTTTGTTTTATAAAAGAAAATTTTAAGCAAACAAATAAACTCAAGATTTCAAAAGCAATTACATTACTGCATGTATCACTTCTCACTTTTCCCCCATATTCCTGTTTTGTTGAACAGTCTGTCTGACAAAGAGTTCTAGAAAATTTGAAACTTATTAAAAAAAATGCCTCATATAGATCTGGTGGCTTTGTAACATGAAAGCTCAGTAGTCATATCAAGCAATGGATAAGTGTTTTCACTGAAATATGAGGAAGTATAGTCAGAGTTTACACCCTTCTTTCCCCACCTCTTCAAATCTCTGTGACCCACTTTGTCTATTAAAGAGGGCTTTTGTGTAAATGCCTTCACAAAGGTACTTTAGTTCAATTTAGTGGTAGTACCTAACATATTTAATGGAAGGCGGCTTGACAGTAAGACACATCAATAAACTCAACTCCTCCAAATATATATTGAAGTGAAGACAATCACTCTTCACCTAAATTAAGTGCTTTCCTGCCATACTGGAACCACCTATCCATGAATCTTTATTTTTATCTTTCAGCTCCTAATATCAGAATAATGCATGGCAGAAATTGTATTATTAACAGTTGGAAGGATGGATCAAGGAATTAATTTCATATTCTGGCTGTCTAACTAGAGTGATTCTATGTCAAATTAATCTGCTGATGAATTGAATGTTTTCCCCCTCAGTTGGTGAGATGCTGAAAAGGGAGGGCAACAATGGGTAAACAATCTCTTTGTCAGTTCAAATTGACACAAATAAAACAGGACAATGTCATTTAATGATAAGTTGGAAAAACCATAGAAACATAAGGATTGGCACTCAGGATAGCAACTCTGTCAATGCCAGGATGAATGGATAGGACTTTAATTCAAGAATAAGGAAAGGTATGAGTATGGTAGCTGTAAAAGAAAGGATGGTGAAGTCTGTATTTATTTCCAATTTATCTTTATCAGGAATATCCCAAAGGTGCATTTCCACATTCCCTGGAAAAACAAAGTCTAGCTGCCTTTTGAAAAAGCACCTTTGGACAACAAGCCCTGCATGACTGACAATCTCCATAGGAACATTTGTGATTTTGAGTTGTCCTTAGCTTCATTTTAGTTATGTCTCTGTTGTTACTCCTCTCATCCTTAGTTTGTCTGATCCTTCCTGTCTGTTATGCAGACTAGTTTTCATTAGCACTGCTTTAACAATATAACTGTTAAATAGCAGCAGATATTATTCATGTGTTACTTACTTTGGCAGTTAAAAAACTGCCCAAACTGCAGAAAATGGAATTCTGTTTTAAATTAAACTTTGCTTACGGTTAACATACATTACATTTGATAAGTGTGCTACAGCAGGGCTCACAAGTATTAAATAATTGGCAATTGACAGAAAGTCAACATGTAAAATTTCCCACATTTCTGAGGCTTTATACAAAGAAAAAGTTATTAGTGTGCACAGTGCAGTCTTTTAAGCTAATTCTTTTGTTTCAGGCTTGAGAAAAAAGTATTGCTGAACAAGATTTTTATTACATATCTGAAAGAAAGTCTTTTAAAATTTCAGGGAATTCTGCCAAGGCACTGCAGCTGTTTTTCTGTGAGGTGATAATTTTTTGCACTACACCATCAGAGAATATTGATTGGTGGCCCCCAGGGGGAGGTCCTTCTCTGTGGGCGCCCCGGAGCTATGGAACCGGTTGCCGGTTGAGCTCCGAATGGCGCCCAACCTTCGCTCCTTCCGTCGCGATCTGAAGACATTCTTATTTGAACAAGCCGGCCTGGCCTGATGCGGGATGGGTCTGGGTTTTTATGGTTATTTAATATTTGTATTTACTGTTTTTAGTTGGGCATATGTTTAATTCCTATTAACTTTTGTATTTTTGTATTTTTTATATATTTGCCCTGTTCACCGCCCTGAGTCCTTCGGGAGAAGGGCGGTATACAAATAAAATTATTATTATTATTATCATTACACATTTTTGTTAGCATCTATATGTATTCAGTTTCCTGTAGTTCTGTCCATTGTTAGGCATAGTTCTGCCTTCTACCTTGTCCTGCTTACATTTAGCCACCCTGCTCTTTACTCAAAGGAGCAGCAGTCTTTATATAGATGGGCTTACACTATCAATGTGGAATTGAGAAGTACTATTACACTTAAATGTGTACACTCCTTGAAGATGATCCACGATGTACTGGAAGTAGGCCAGAACAGAGAACTAGTTCTGTATTTTATTTGTTTACCAGTCCATATTTCATTTGATGAAACTAACTTTATAAGTTTTTTTTTTTCAAGAGGGAAGAGAATTTTTGAAAAATACTCCCAGGTGAAGTATTGCAGTATATTTCAATAAAGAGGTTGCAAGGGATCTCCTCAGCAAATGCATTTTTAAAAGAAACGTTCTCACTGGAAAAAAAGTGCAACGTATAGCGCAAGCTAATAAATAGAGCAACGGCTCCGTTTACAGCAACTACGCTTACAGTAAAGAGAAATGGGCTGCAGGACCACCAACAACTACCACCTCCCGCCGGGAGGCAGAGCAGAGAGGAGGAGGAGGAGGAGGAGGAGGAGGAGAAGTCACATTTCGAACATTGGCGTCTACCCAGCTGACGATCTTTTAGCTGTTCGAACGCTCGCGGGAAAAGCGAAAGTTCTAAGAGTTGCAGCATTCCACGCTTGGAACGTTGCTGTTCCCGGGATCAGGACGTCGAGAGGTTCGGTGTTGGACCTACGCAGGCCTTTTTTTTCCTTTTCCCTTTTCAGTGCCCCGCCCACTGCTCGCAACTTTATCAAGGGCAAGTTTCTTCTTAACTTGAAAGCTCGCTGCCACCTCTTTCCCTCCCTCCTGTTCCCTCATTTCGTGCGTGTTGATTTATTTCTTGGGACGTGTGTTGGGCGTCCCTGGTTTATCTTTGTCCCTTGTGGGGAATGTGGAAATGGCCGGTGACAACAGTCGTGGAGCCTTCTTGTGTTGGCGACGCTTCGAGCTCTTACTGCTAGCGACAGCGGCCGCCGGACTCTGCAGCGGGGTCTCGGGAGTCAAGAATCCCAGCTGCCACGAAGTAAGGACGGCGTTTCAGATGCGGCAGATCGGTCCCAGCAAGCTGGTTCCTGATGTTCCCACAACTGGTCAGTACGATTTCCCCACCCTAGCCCACCCTACCCTTATACCAGAATCGCCAAAAGACTCTTCCCCCGTTTAAACACAGAGAACTCCTGTATTCTACCCCACTTGCGAAGATCTGAATAGAGAGGGTAAAGCAGAACATCAATCCTGCCAGTCCTTTGGTAGGTCTCGGAGACATGAAATTAGGGCTTCTGGGAGACAGGAGGGGAAAGCGACGAGTTTAAACGGTGCAGGCATGGAAAGTCTCCCTTTATCAAAATAAACCTTTTGTGCAACTTTGCTTGCGTTGAGTGCAGTAGTTCCAAGGTTAATATACAAGGCAGTGGGGGGGGGGGGGATCGCAATAACACCCTGGAAAGCCTTAACTTCTGGCATTGTTTGGGTTCCCGGGGTAAGGGACCTAGGGTAGAGCATACTGACCGATCGGTGAGCGCAGGTATGCAAGGCAGTGTAATTAATTGTTCGCTAAAGGACAAGCCGTCTGCTCAGTCGCCTTTAGGGCAGCGCAATCCAAAGCGGGAATTGGACTCAGCCGAACCATTCTTTCTTTGCAAACTGGAAAGGAACAGGCGGCACCGAAATAGAGAGCTCATTAAAAGGGCAAGAAGATGCATAGGAAAGATAGAAACTGGAGTATCACTGTTGACGTGATTGGTCTCGATTGCAATCAATGCGGACCAAAGAGGTAATGATTAATAAAATACAGACTGGATTTTCGAAGGAAACGGAATGGGTTATGAAGTTACAGCACCTGAATTGCGTTTTTCTTGATTCCTTTCCTGTAAAACCAAACAAACATGGAGATAGGTGGGGAAAGGTGGGATTTCAGAGATGTAGTAGGATGTCAGGGCTGTGGATGGAATGACAGGCTGGTACAGCCGTCGGTGGCATCTATACTGATTTCTAAATCAAACTGAAGGCAGGAATAGGTAACTTTTTGCCAGTTAAATACCTAGCTTATTGTGACTTTATGCATTCATATATGTTTGCACACTCAAGTCATGCATATTTGCTAATGATCTCGGTGCTGGGGGAGACCGTGTCATATTTATAATTGATTTAGATTTATGAGGCTTCCCAACTCGGCAAAGAGTTTGGGAAACGTACAGTTAAAAACCAATACAATACATAAAAAAGAGAAAATAAATATAAAAATACAGCTTTACAGAGGAAACAACATATTATAGCCCAGGCAATGTTACACATCAAAAAGGTTCACTAGCAACAATTGATCTGAAAATGGGGTAAAAATCTTGTTTATTTTCAGGCTCACTACAGGGTTGAAGGTTTGGATTGGTCTGAAGTGCCACAGGCTGCTCCTTCAGAGGGCAAGCATCACAACACATTGTGGGTGGAGCCATATATAAATGAGGAGGGATGGGATTCTCTTTGTGTTTGAAAGGATGGATAGTTTCCTTAGTGTTTCACAATCTATTCAACTGTTTCTTTTTCCACTTGAGCTCACCAAATGGGGCAGGAAAAGGCTAAATTATGATGGCAATGTTGGATGAGGTACCTCGGGTTTACAAAACTGTAATTTGGGGCAGTTGAACATGTAATATTAATTTTTCACATCATATAATTCTTTTTGTGTAGTAGAAACCCATGTGTTACACATATTTTACATACTGTACCTGAAGTTAATGTCCTTTAATATTTGAGAAAAACTTTTATTTATATTTCAGTGCTCCACTTCTACTAATTTATGAATCTGAAAATTAAATCATTAACAAAATCCACTTGTTTTCAGATGACATAATTACTTAAATTGCAGATATATCTTTGACAACACACCTCTTTAAAAGCATCATCTATTTAAACTTTATTTATGTTTACACTATGCTTTGTTTCATTCATAAAGAAAATCTTAAGTATCCTTTAATATAATCAGAATATAATTTTGATAATGAAATAGACTTTTATATAGCTTGTTCTATGAACTTTATTAGTCTCCCTAGACCAGGGGTAGGCAACCTTGGCTCTTTTATGACTCATGGACTTCAACTGGCTGGCTGGCTCAGGAATTCTGGGAGTTGAAGTCCATGAGTCATAAAAGACCCACGGTTGCCTACCCCTGCCCTAGACCAAAGATAGTCTTTGATTTGATTTGATTTATTATATTTATATGCCGCCCTTCTCCCTAAGGACTCAGGGCGGCTCACAACAATAAAAACTAAAAAAGAACATGAAAATACAAAATTTAAAAAAGAATTAAACAGTAGATATGTTCAATACATAGTAATTTAACCCCATAAAACCAAATTTAAAACCATAGTCAGTCCAGGCCTGATTGTTGAAACATCCATGTCTTCAGGTCACGGCGAAAAGACCAAAGGTCGGGGGCCATCCGCAGCTCCGGAGGCAACTCATTCCAGAGGGTTGATGCACTCACAGAGAAGGCTCTCCCCCTAGGGGTCACTATCTGGCATTGCTTAACCGATGGAACTCTGAGGAGGTCGACTCTGTGGGAGCGAACCGGGCAATGGGAGGTTGACAATGGCAGCAATGGGCTAATGCCTCCTTAAGTAACACCAGCTGCCTGCAATTAGTGCAGGTTCGCATCCCACCAGGCTCAAGGTTGACTCAGCCTTCCATCCTTCCGAGGTAGGTAAAATGAGGACCCAGATTGTTGGGAGCAATAAGCTGACTTTGTAATAATGCCGCTTGGGGGGGGGCAAAAGCCCTAATAAGCGGGCATATACATAGAATGAAGGCTATTGCTAAGCACATTGATTTGTGCTTTAGATTGTAAGCCGCCCTGAGTCTTCAAAGAAGGGTGGGATATAAATGGGATTAAAAAAAACAACAACAGATAAACCTGTCCCTACTCTTTTTGGGTGCCTTTTAGCTTAGGTTTACTGGACCCTAGGCAATAGGCATTCTGATCTCATTGTGTTTTTTTTTTCCAAAGACACACTATAATTTTTGCTAGATATTCTTCTCTTACCCTTTACCTTGAACCCAAAGTAGAGGCAGTATTTGTTTATTTATTTACTTAGCATAATGGCTTTCTCTTCCTCCTTGTGGCATTATTAGACTCAGGCCATCAAAAATGGATGAAAAGAAAAGCTGTTCTCCAGATGTGCTTGAACTATAACTTTCAAAATGAATTTGGGATTTTTCACACATCTGTTGGGCAACAGTGCTCCTAAAAGGAGATACCAGGCAAGTGGCTGAGACATACTATCATCCTCTCTGCCATTCCGTTCAGGATGGAGGAAGACCAAAGCAGAATCAATCGCCTTCCCTCAAACTGTAGTCGGGACAGAAGTGTGGAAATTTTCAGTTTGCCCTTTAATAGCCTGATAGAAAAGTCATCATAGGAGCTTCCTTCAGGTGGTTCCATCTGCCACAGAGAATGCCTGAGTCTATAGGCACAGAATGAGAAACACTATTGAGAATAGAACAGAAGAGAAAAGGGATCAGCTGTGCCTTCCATAAGCAGTTGATTCAGGCTACTTTTACTCTCTTACAATGCAGTTAGGATTAGACCATCTAGAGTAGTCAGAAATTATTTTGGCTCCCAGGTCTTGATTATATGTATGTCTATGCACTAAGGTAAACTTTATTTGCATTCTCTCTCTCTCTCTCTCTCTCTCTCTCTCTCTGTGTGTGTGTGTGTGTGTGTGTGTGTGTGTTTGTGAGAGAGAGATATGCAAGCAGCTGCTATCTCATCCAGTTCCCCTTCGCATGGGCAGCTACATGAAGATAGCTTTTCTTTCCATCATTACCTACTTTTCATGGAGACAAGAAGAGCAGTTGGTTGGTGTCACATTCCTTAGTATCTGAATGGATGACATAGCCATGCTGTGCATGGCACAAACTGATGATGTCTGGGTCAAGGACAGATGCACTGATTCAAATCATTAGATATTTCACATCATGTAATTTCTTAACCTAAAACATAAATGTCTTTCTTATGTGATCCTTGACTGATGGGGAGCAAATAAGAAGCAAAAACGCAGAAAGGAGGATTCGGTTCTCTTGAGACATACTACGTAAGGGAAACGGGAGTCTAGATGGGCTTCAATTCTCCCCCCGCCGCCCAATTATCTGATCACTGTGTGAATTCCAAATATTATAAGTTGTGCAAAACATTTTTCCAGAAACACTTATTTTAGGGGCCATCTCAGTAAAGTGAAAGGCAGAGTAAGTACTGAAACTGAGTATGTGTTTTCACAAAAGGTTATGGGATCTCTGCACATTTCTAGCAGATGAATATCTGCATTCTAATCCAAACTGTTAGGAAATCTCTTTTTGACAACCCAGGGCATAGAAAAATGAGCCTATTGCCTCAGCAAATGAGATTGTTGCAATCACTTGGTGCAGGGGGGAATAATGAGTCAAATGATTCTGAATTGCAAGCCAAGGGAGTTCTTGGAGCTGTGCCAAGAAAGAATTTAATCCAGATCATTTTGTTGCAAGAACCATGAAAAGTGGGGGAAAAAATATATATAACATCAGTGCTAACTCAATCACAGGTGGACTACAGTAAACCACATTTTGTAGAAAAGTTAAATGATTTTTTTTAATCAAAAATATCAGATTTGCCTTTTAATGCAACTGTGCATTTGCACAGTTATCAAATATAATTTTTTTTTGATAAAATTGACATGTTTTTATCATGAAGGTTCTGTTGTCTTCGGTTTTATATTATGGGATATGAAATTGAAGGTAGGAAAGAATTTTCTCTCTACATAAAAGTTATATGTGGAATATCTTTTAGTAATTGAATCAAATTTAATCCCACAAATTTATACACTATTTTTAAAAATTAAGTGAGTATTTACTGAGTTTTTGAAGAAGAAATCAAGGAACTTTAATTTGCGAACACAAAGATTAATTATACTAGAAATAAACTTCAAGTAGCTATGATAGGGAAAATAGCTTTCCAACATGAACCTGGGATTTGCTAAGAAAAAGGCTAGTTTCCAAACAATTAAAATTTCAAAAGCCATGCTGTATTAAAATCATGGAATAGTCTATAATAACTGCATGAAATAACTTTTACATTTCCACCCCGCCCTATCCCACTTTCAACTAAGTAACAGCTGCACTTTTATTGCATGAGCAAATCTTCCAAAATGTCTTAAGAGTTGTTGAACATTCATATTGCACCAGGGTGAAATAAATCTGCTTAGAGGTGAGCCCTGGTTCTTTTTCCAATAAAATTCACTTTTAAGTAAATGCGTGTAGGATTACAGATCTAATGTTTTATCAGGGTGTGGGGTTTTAGGTTACTTGGAATTTTGGCTTCATGTTATTCTTTGCCTGAGTACTTCTGGGAAATGCTGAAAAGAGATAAAGAACGCAACAATTTAGAATACTAGATATGAGTAAAGAAGGAAGAATAATGTTTGTGGTGGTGTTAAAGCTGTTATTCTGTTACTATTTGTAACACTGATGCAAAATTTGCAATATTATGCAAAATTCTCTATCTACTGCATTTTTGACATTCAAGTCTTATTTCTCAGCAGTAAAATATTGTAGTGTGAGTATTCATAAGAATAATTTCACTCTGTAAATGTGTGTGTGAATTTGTTTGCCAAAGCCACTATCCTGGACAAAACCAAGAGCATCCTGGAATATATCAATAAGATGGCACCTGAATATCATTGCTGAGAGAATTCCTAAGGCAGCAGCAGATATGGAAGGAAGGAGTTTTGTCTTTATAGCAAGACAAAACTCTGCATTGGATGTACCATTGACAGATAGCTGAGGTGGCAGACATTGGGAAATCTTACTGGTGCTGGAAACGGCTGGATTAAAAGCACTGAGAAATTGATCATAATACAAGAACAGGCGCTAAACCCAAGATCCATAGAAGCAAGACTAGCACACTAGGCAGGTTCCAAGGTGCAGGCTGTGCAGAGAGGCCTCAGAGACAATCCAACACATAATGGCAGGGTGTATGTTGCAGGCAGGAACAGCATACATTGAGTGGCACAATCAAGTAGCTGGCGTTGTGTACAGGAACATCTGCAAATATATGAGCTAGACCCTCCGAAGTCCAGATGGAGAATATCATAGTGACTTGTGGGGCTTCCAGATACAGACAGGCAGGTAAGTACTGGCCAATCAACCAACTATCAGGGCAGTAGACAAAAAGCAGGAAGGCAGTGGCGATGATAGATGTACTGGTGCCAAGTGATAGCAATATTGGGAAGTAATATGAAGAGCTGGAAAAGTGCCAGGGCATGAAAGATGAACTAGAGAAGTTGCTGAAAGTAAAGGCCAAACTGGTCCTAATGGTGGTAGGAACACCTGGAGCTGTGACTCCTAAGCTGGGAAAGTGGTTCCAGCAAATGCAGGAACAATACCAGAGCTGTCTGTCCAAAAAAGTGCATTTGCTAGGAAGTACTAAGATAACTGCACAGAAGTCTCAAACTCCCAGGCCTCTGGCACAGGACTCAAAATTGAGGAAGCACATACCACCCATCAGGGTGAGAAGGGAATTTCTGTGAAAATGACTTGTATTTTTTATTGCAGGATTGTACTATTATCTGCAATACTAAACACTAAATACTAAACATCTGTAATACTAAACATTATCTGGAATGACTAAACATTCATATAGCATCAGCGTCTCTGTGAGTACGTGTTGTATTAAATGCACTATAATTTCAAAAAACAATACATATAAAACCCATCCACTGTCCTTGTTTGCTTAGGTTCACAAGTTAAATGCTAATCTTTCAAATTCTGAAAGTATTTAATTTGGTAGAAGCATTTTAGAAATGTATTCTGAAGCATTTGGCACTTGCTCTTGTTCTGGGTGATACTAGTGATATTAGTATCACATGTGATTTTTATGGCAAGTTGCTAAGTATAAGGGTTCAGAATGTTATTGATGATTTTAATGTTTTGGACATCTTTATTTTGTTTTGTTTTTTAAAAAAACTTTACTGAGAAAGCATCATCATCTAAGGGAGCAAATGACACTGTCTGTCCTGCAGCTTTGTAAAAGATATGTGTGCTGATGCTCTTGTCACAATCAAGACTGCTGTATCCATGTCCTCTTTTATGTGAATTTCAAATTTGGATGCAGGAAAGCCACAGTCTTTCTCAGTTATTGCTGGGAGTTGCAGTCCAGTGGCTGAAGTAGTGCTTAGTGCTAATGAAAGATGAGAATTGTACAAAGGAATTTTTTCTATGGTTGCTAGACTGGTGTCCATATCAGCATCATTTTGGTACCCTGTGAATACTCTGTGAATACTCTTAAATTTGTTACCCTGTGAATACTCTTATATTTTCCAGGCTTGCAATTCTTAGTTTTTAGATGACTGCTGTTGCTTACGTTACATGGTGTTTTTCTTTTTTTCTTTTCTTTTCTTTTGATTCAGATTGTATTGGTTTTATATGTGTTTTATTGCAAACTACCCAGATTTTGCTATTAGGCGGTTTAATTTAATTAACATAAATAATAAAATAGAAATGTCAGTATTAGTGTTTTTTGTTAATCTGGTATAGGTGATAGAGATAAAGGCTTATCCCTACTAGGATTTGCTTTATTGAACAAAATTAAAATCCTCCTTCTGACTTTTAATGTTGACTATATATTTGTGCCTTTTGTATTTCCTATTTCAATTCTTCCTACCAGTCTTAATCTAGAGTCTTCATATTGCTTTATAGCAGTTTATAATTGCTTACTGTATGTTTATATTATCTCAATATTCATAAATTTATAATTATATATATTGACTATTCCCTAATTCTTTGACACTTTCTTATTTCCCCAAGACTTCAGCTCTTGTAGCCAAACTCAGTCCATTTACATTTGAAAATCTTTTTTACGTCTCTGCTGACTTATATGGAGCCTTTCTTCTCCCCAGAACGTATAGTCTTCTGTTCTTGGAGATAGTCTGAAAAACTCCATGCCTGGGCTGCTGCACACAGTGGGCTGATTTTTGGCTCTTTCAGTACGTCCTACCTTGGGTCCTGTGACTGCCATTGAGTTGCTTATCTTTGAACTGGAGGCCTGGAGACTAAAACATATGAAGAATGGCTGCAGGACTTGGGTTTGGCTAGTCTAAAGAAAAGAAGAAATAGGAGAGACATGATAGCAGTATTCCAGTATCTGAGGGGCTGCCACAAAGAAGAGGGGGTCACATTATTCACCAAAGCAGCAGAGCGCAGGACAAGAAACAATGGTTGGAAACCTATTCTATTCTATTCTATTCTATTCTATTCTATTCTATTCTATTCTATTCTATTCTATTCTATTCTATTCTATTCTATTCTATTCTAGCATCATAGGAATAGTGGCCTTGTCATCTCAGGACCTTGATTTACTGTATCAGATTTAGCCTGTGTGGTTTTCTGTACTGAAAATATCTTTCCCTTCTTCAAGTTGTCACAATATTTCCATAGCATCATAGTTTATATAATTCCCCTTTTTGTTTGATGTAACCATATGAGAGTCCAGTCCTGATTGTCGTTTGCAACTTCCTGCCAAAGTTAGGATATCATAGCATTTTCATAAAGCATCAAAAAAGTGGTGTTTTGCAACATGTAGAAGCATGAATTAAGGACTTTTTTTTCAAATTGTTAAACAGTCTGATGTATTCTGTAAGGCACACATGGCTGGTTCTGAAATGTAAAAAAATGTCTTACTCTTGCACATATATACAAATAACTCATAAAAGATGCTTTGCAAAACACACTGGTTCGAGTGCAGCATTCTTCTTGCTTGGCTGCTTTCAAGATTGTCCATCTTATATGTATGTTCATGCATAGGGAACATTTCTGCTGGGATTGGCAGTGGATCGTTTCTGTATTTGCATACACAGGCACAGATTGCGGAGGAAAGCCTTTGAAGCAGCAGCTCTGTCAGCCTGTCAAAAGAGGTGGTTACTCCAAGGAAAGATGCTTTGCTTGTGCTAACAGGATTTGTGAAACACTCCTTTTGATTGCCCTAAGTGTTATGTCAGCAGAAAGTTATATCATCATGGCAAGGGCTGATCTCAGAAGGTTCATTACTCTGGAAATCAGAAAAAGGGGCTTCCAGATCAGAAGATGATTTAAAGTTCAAAACTTACCCTTTTGATTTAAGGTTTATAGCAAACTGAGAAATGAGCAAACCACATTTTTTTCCTCTGTTTCTCATAATTGTCCATAGCAAATGTTGCTTAATACTTCATGATGAGAGAAATTGGATTCAATTTCACTCAACATTTGCTTTTTATGCCAGAAAATATTATAATTATCCTTTTGCTAACATAATCAGATCGCTTGACATATTACATAATCCTATCAAGAAAAGCTGGTCGCTAGTCCTAAGGTTCATGATTAATATAATCCTTTACCTGATTGCAATGACCTCATGTCACCTAGAGCATGACCATATTGAAAACCTATATATTGAAGCAAACCCTATTTTGAATGCTTTTGCAATAAAGAAAGCTCTAATAAACATTTATTTCTGTTGAGTTTGTTTCAGTTTTGATCATGAAAATTACTTCTTTAGGCTAATGAGTGGTTTTCATAAGCAACATTGCAATTCTGGTGAAGCTGATGAGGAACAGAGGAAAATGGAAGCAATGCAGTGGTGGATTCAGCTGGTTTGCACCAGTTTAGCAGAACCTGTAGCTAATTTTTTGTTGCCCAGGCCCAGAATGGACTTCTGGAAGTAGTATCCACACAGAGAACCGGTTGTTCACATACTTGAATCCTACCACTGAAGCAGTGTCACACAATAAGCCTGTAAAATGTTGAACAGACCCCTTATGTATCTCAGCAAACGACTCTTGGCAAGTAAGTAAATGACTTTTACTTCTTGATTGTAAGTACCAGTGGCTGAACTCAACCTAAAGGATTTGATTTATATTTTGCAGTCTGAATTAACACTTTTTTTGAAGGAAGTCTTGTTCATATTACTGTGATGACTGCTACTATCAGAAATCTTCTGGGAATATTTGAGATCTGGAATGCAGCTATGATTCTATATTAACAGAGAGGCTATGCCATTTTTTCTGTAATGTGCGTGATGTAATTTAAATGTAAACAGGCCTGTTTGTGACTTGGGATTGATTCATGGAGACAGACCACCAGAAAACAAGCACATATGATAGAAGTATCACAGTCATGTTCTGAAGATGATGAGGCATTTTCCTCCAATATCGTACAACTCTATTTATTTAATCAATAAATTAAATAAATTACATTATCAATTTTTAAATTGACGTGTTATTATTTTGTCCCAATCTTTCAGTATGTTAAGAGTATACAGACATTCAAAAGAACATTTATTACATTAGTGTAGGGAAATATGGAGTATGATTTCCCTATTTCAAGCAGCCAGAAAACATGATAAAAAGATATTCATGAAACAGGGTGAGGAACTGATACTTTATGTAATCCTATAAAGATCAGTTTCCCTAG
Source organism: Daboia siamensis (assembly GCA_024449315.1). Lineage (NCBI taxonomy): Eukaryota > Metazoa > Chordata > Lepidosauria > Squamata > Viperidae > Daboia > Daboia siamensis. Next base: position 1,790,104 of record JAKJMR010000198.1, on the reverse strand, counting down.
AAATAAAACAGTAAAGTCTGGACCAGCTATGGAAGACTAGTCTTATAGATGTTTCAGAATTCTCCCCCCCAAAAATCAAAAGAATAAAATTAATGTTATTGGCCATACATATACTATTAAATAGGTCCAATTATCTGAAAACTTAATAAGAAAGGTAGCTTCTGCCTTTTGAAAATCTTCCAAAGTAGGTGTCATGGTTGATGAAACCCATTAAAGAACTTCAAGGCAAGAATTCTTCCTCAAAGAACATTTTATTCAGGAAATGAAGTATCAGCACTTCATAGTTGAACCCAAAACTAGATTCCCTTCCTCCAGATACAAAGTAACAAGCTGCAAGTCCCACCCTCATGAAGCAGTCATAAATCACATTCTCCAATTAGTCCAAATTGCGGGCTCTCTCCCCAGCTTCTCAGCCCACCAAAAAGTTATCGGTTTGTGTCCTTGAGTTCCCATGGAGCTGCATTACTATTATGGCTAGCTCAGCTCAAGCATTCACCCCATCCCCCCTTCAACATCTAATTTCTAAACAGAAGAAAAAGCATGTTAAAAGCAAAGTAAGTAACCTGCTGCTGACAGATTAGGCATAGGGACTTCTGGGGGGGGGCAGCAGAGTGTTTGGGGCTCCCTGTCGGGATGGCTGCCAGCCAGAAGAGCCCAGGGACAGACTACCTCGGGTTTGTGGAGGGTAGTTTGGGCTGCAGCATTCCTTGTGCAGCTGGGCATGGTGGGGCCAGGTGTTTAGGAATAAGCGTGGGGTTACCTGGTCTATGTACCTGGTTGGGGGTGGGCTGCTGGACAGGGGGGAGACAGGCTGACAAACGCACATGGGGTTGGCATCTGGACATAGCAGCAAACAGAGCTGTAGGGGGGAGGAGAGATTATATGGACGTGTGGGCAGATGTTGGTCTATGGATTGAGGGCAGAGCACTGTACCCTGGTGGCTATGTAAGCATTGGGAGCGATGTGCTACCAATGCTGACTTTGTTTTCACTTTATGTGCATTGGAGCTGAATAAAGCAACCTCTGTTTTGTCACATGTTCCTGTTGAAGATTCGTGTTTGCTTCCATTCGAGGATGTGTATTGACACCAGTAGATTAGAAAGTTATAACTTTAGTTTGACAAGATTCTATTAGATGTAAGCAAACAAAGAACTGGACTGAATTGGATCTCACAGACTTATTTCTGGGCTTAAGCCTGACAGATATAGTTAGAAAGAATTAGCAAAAGATATAGAGCAGATTTTGGTTTACATGTAATTTTTTCATTACAAGAGTCAATGGAGGCATGGTAACATCTTCATGTATTTGACAGGAGTAATAGTCTGACATATCAGGCTTTTCAGACTAATGAGCAATCTGATTTCAATGTTTGACATTAATAAAAGTAGATCAGAGTCTTCCTCAATGGAACATATGGATGTTGCCAGTTCATGAAAAATATTTTGCAAGAAATATAATTTGTCCTTGGTGAAAAAAATTATGATGATTCAAAAACCCTCTGATTTGTAAAGTCTATTGCAAAATTCTTAATGAGTTCTGTTCAATGCAGTTGTCAACTTGCTCATATCGAAAATACTAAAAACTAATACAAACTAAACTTAAAGAAAGAAAATAGGAAAGAATAAAATGCGCAAGTAAAAGGAAAAAGAAAGAAGAGAAAGAATATGATAAAAAAAGAAATACATAAAGAAGTGACTTCCAACCTTTATTACAAGTATAAACAATTTAGTAACTCTTCACCCCCATACATTTACAAACAGATATCTCTTCAACCAATATTCCACCCCTTTTTTATAATCGAAGGCATAAAACATCCAATTTCCAGTCCTAGTATCAGCAAAAGGTTCATAAAGGTTTGCAGAACTTTGCAAAGAAGAAAAAGAGGAAGAAGCAGCCTAATTTTAACCTTGATCAAATAACCCAACTTTATATTCCTTCCTTTTACTTCTAACAGAATTTTTAGTTTATTAAAATATTGTTGCAGACTTTGATTTCTTTTGCATTCTTCTTTATTCCATCACAAAGAATTCTTCAAAGGTTAACAAGAAAACATCTTTTTTTCTAAGCTTTTAATTAAGATTTGAAAAAAAGAGTATAAGTATTATTTTACTTGATGTTAAATGTATCCCATGTTCTTAATAGTATTTGTTATCATGCAGCTGTGCTTTCTGTCTTAATGTAACCTTAAACCCTCTCCAAAAACGTGTTTATACCAAATATTTTATAATGGTAGATCATATATCACAAAATTCTGTTGATAAAGAAATACATGACTATCTCTTTTTCCAGTCATGGAGCTGATCTTGAGTATATACTGTGTATTTGGGAAGTGGGGAGAGCAAAGCCACCTTTTAATAATAACTTTGTCTCTTAGTTTAAAAAAATAGGAAGATACTTTAAGGATATGATTCTAGGACTATCCATTATCCATACATATGTTATACATTTTTTATATTCATAGGCGTTTTGGATAGATTCCGTTCTCTAGAAATCTAATGAGTTCACCTACCAATTTTTTTGTAGATTCAGAACAAGATCTTCAATGACTGTAAGCAAGCTACTGTATATCCACCTAATATAATTGAATTTTTCTCTAGTGAGGATGACAAGCTCATCATTCAAATGAATGAATGATGATGTTATGTGTCCAAGTGCCAATTCTTCAATTGTTTCTTTTGTCTGAATAAGTGAATGTTGACCCTTGCTATAAATTGATATTTTAATTTATATTAAAGTGATACTTTATTCTTGATACTTGTTAGAATGAGTAGAAAAAGCTATTCATTTGTGTCTGTCCATAGATCATAGAGGCATCAGCTGAATCTCAAAATTTGTATTAAAATTCATGGGCTTTATGCTGGTATTAATCAAGTAGTAGATTTATTATTTGTATTCTATCTTCCTATCATTTTAAGCAGAGACACAGTGACATATGTAAAAGTATTATTTTACCCAGAGTCTGAGAATTGCAGGGAATAGCACGTTACTGAATATAGGCACTGAGTACTTAGAAATATGCAATCATCTCTGAATGTTGAGCATTTTAGAAAGAAAATAAATAAAATATTAAGACAAGATGGTGTTGAATTGCCAAATGTTGTTTATGATTTTGAGTAGTTTTACCCATATTTGTGGTTTTTCCCATGTTTCAATACAAATACCCGAGTCAAAAATATACTCTTGCTATTTTTTATTTAATAAACAAAAAAATCTTTTATGTAGACTTACAGTGGTTCCAAAGAGTTCCAAAACCTAACTTTTAATTTGAACCTTATCCAATTGGTATTTTCCCCATAGAAAATATCTTCTGCTTTCTATGTCTGAAACATCAGATAATCCGACAAGAAATGAAGAGTTGCTAAAGTTCTTGGTTTTGAAATTAGTAGATTTAAAATTATTTTTGGATCTAAACTCATTGATAAATCATTCTTTCTTGGCCCAACATACCGCTCAGAGTTGTTTTGAAAGAAAAATCCCTCTTTGGAAGAAGAATGAGACACATTTACAAAAAGTAATACGGGCTATAAATACTGTAAGTAAACACGTTAGGCGAAAACAAAGATATAATATTTGTCAAATGCTCGTCCTGGAGTGGGTGGAACAACGGTTCAAGCAGCAGGAACGAGAGACAACCCACAAAGGAAATGCAGTTTATTTGAAAACACAGCAAACCAAAGCAGGAGAAAAGTCAGCGTTGGCTGCTCATTGCATCCAACGCTGCTTATATAGCCTCTCAGTACAGCAATAATCATTACGCCCATGAACCCACCACGTCCATCACCACCACGCCCAGTAAACTATCATCCGCCCGCCTCCCCCGTATGTATCCCGTTCCTCCCTGCCCATGCCTTTTTTTGATCCCGCCGCCTGACACCTCTCGACATGCTTCCTCTCTCGGCCTCCCAGGTACATCTCCTCCATCCCATTCCTTTCTTGGAAACCCTTCCCCCTCACCAGCTGTTGCCCACCAGCAGCCACGTCCCCCATGGTCCTAACCCTCTCATAGCCCATCAGTGTCCCCTTACCCCAACCCAGCCAGAAGGCTCCAGCAGCCCACCATGCATATGCTTGGCACACATGGCAGGGCCCCTCCCTCTGCCCAGGACAGCCGTCTGGTGGCGAGGAAGAGGCTCCCAAATCGACGTCTGCCTGCCAGCGGCTAAGGGCAGTCAGGCCATTGGTGGAAATGACCGCACCAGCGCTCCGGCCCCTTTGTCAGCTGCACCGCTAGCCGAACCGTTCTGCGCAGGTGCGGCGATGGCGGAAGGCTCCCTCTGCGTCACGGCAACGGTGGAAGGCTCCCTCTGCATCGCGCTAATGGCAGAAGGCTCCTTCTGTTTCGGCGCAGCCTCCTGAGGCGGGTGCGAAGGCCAATGTCCATCCTGGGCCCGGTGGGAGTAGGTGGGCCGCCTGTGGGCGTTGGCAGCCGCTGGGCCACCTGAGCCAGTCAGCTGTGCAAGAGGGGCGTGTGTGATGGCGGAGACCCACGGGCATGGCACACTGTCCCTCGTTGAATGTCGGGCCCGCGGGGCTCGACAATATTATTTTTGGATTAACCACATTCCCCAAATCAGAGATACTTTCCCTGATAGATATTCTAGCATGTGTTATTGTATCTTATTTTCTCTAGTACTTTTGTTTTATATTTCATAGTATCTGTTGTGTAGTGAGTTCGTTGTGCAGGAATGAAGACGAGGTGAGTGAGTTCAGCAATGGTCATGTTTATTTGCTTGCAGGATCTGAACTGAGGAACTGAGCTGCAGCCTGCAGCAATTTATAGCCTGGCCCCTAGGCGGCAGCCAATAGGTTTAAAGCAACCCATTGCCACCTAGGGGCAGCCAATAGCAGCACTGGAGACGGGGTGTCTGAGTTGCTGGGAGCTGTTAGCTAGCTCCAGCTTACCATGTGGTGTTACAATTAAGCCCAATACATAACACCCCTCCCCTCTTAGAATGATTTTGAGCCATTTTTGAGACACTTTCAAGGGAAGCCTAAGTTGCAGTAATCTAAGTGAGAACTAATCAGGGTATGGATTACTATTGTATGGGGTTCTCTGTCCAAGTAGAAGATAAATAATAGAAAAACAAAAATGGCTAATCATGAGATCTCAAATATTCTCAAGGAGAATGTGAAATAAAATCAGGACAAGAACTGGTGGCAGAGGGATATAATTGACAATGATTTTCTTACTCAGTTACTAGAAAGTTACTAGAAAGTAGACCAGAGTTTGAACATTGTAAGACTGAGTAGGAAATGGAACTTTGTACAAATAATAAACATGTAATTGCTAAAATGTATAAACAGAAATGCTAAAACATTAAAACAGAAGAACAAGTGAAAGAATATATATATAATAAAGTGGGCTGAAATTTTGGGTTATAATGCACAGATTGAATAATGGAAAATATGTTTGAAATATGATTGATATTTACACTCTGTTTTATCCTTAAACAGAAATTTTATTAAATGATGTACCATTGGTATATCTCACCAGAAAAAGTGTCTGAAATATATAAAGGCATTTCAAATTTATGTTGGAAAAATGAACAACAAGAAGGACAAGCAATAATGTCGCTTGAATATCTAATATTTCATTACTAGCTTGAATATTTAGTATTTTACTTACTATGAAGGATTCTAATATTTTTGAAATTTTGGACTATTTTTTTGCAGGTGAATTTAAGGATATTGTGTAATAGTTTTACACATTCTTCTAATAGCTCTCTGGAAGTTGCTCTCTGATACCTTTGCATTGCGTGACTTTGTCTTGCCTTCTCTTGTTTATTTACACCATTTGCTTTGACATCTAGTTTGCTTTGTACAGTATACAGTTTCTACTTTAACTGTTTAATTTGATTCTACAGTTCCCCTGGTTCCCTTTCAAAGATATTCAGGACTTTAAAAGCAATTCCTGATGTTTTTATTGAAAAAGATGACTACATGCCTATGTTTCTATCAGCAAAATTATATCAGATATGTTTCAGTAAATAGTCTTTTTTTAACTTGAAATGTAGCTGGTCACATCTAATTCAGAAGCAAGTAGTGATTGCTTTTTCATATGACCAGCTATCTCATAAAATATGACAAGGTTGGATAATTGCTCAGTTTTTCTTCTCATTAATATGAATATTGGCTACTTGCTCTGGTGCCTTGCCTTGCTTTTCTTTTTATTTGAGTTCCAATGAATACACAAAACTTCTCATTAGTGTGGTTTATTATTAATAAATATTTTCCTGAAGCTGTCAATATTTTTAAGGCTGTCTTCTGATTTACCTTTAATAAAAATGTAATTGATGCAAAAGATAAATATGACTAGTGCATTTCTCCCACTGTTTTGAGAGAATACAGTTTAAAATCTTCTTTCCTTTTGCAACTAATCTGTTATGTGAAAAAAAATACATCAAAACCCTGGTCTAGAAAATTAAAGATGTATAAAGTAGCTGTGGGTTTTTTTCCTAGAAAATAAAAAAAAACACCTGCTGTGTACTGCATATGACATGTACTGCACACATCATGTATTAAGGAATCTATAAAGTACTTTTGGGAAAGCATTTGATTTCCTCACTCTACCGTTCACCCCAGCCCAGTTCAAAGTATCTATCTATTATAGAGAAATAATCAGGGATGTTTGTTCTTTCAATAATTCACTTAATGTATATAGATTTTGCTGACATGAATTATAAACTGGATTGCACATCTGGTATGTGAATTCCTAGATTCTACCTTAATGGAAACATTATGAAAACATTTGTGAACTGACAATACCCATCATCTCCAAAGAGCATGATCAATGATCAGGGATGGGGAGACAAGCAATATAAAACATTTGAAGGGCTCTAGATTGGAGGAGGCTTCCATAAAGGTTTTCTGGAACTCTTGAAAATATTTAAGATTGCACCTACATTAGGAGATGGTAGCAGTACCAATTCTAGATAGGAGGATAGATTTGAATATTACTTTTAAAGAACTGCAAAAAAAAATACATCATAACTCTCACACACATGTGTATACCATTTCCTTCTGAGCCCTTTAAATAAGGACATTTAAGAGATAGGAAATATATTTGCTTTATATGAATCATAGTGGTCTTTTTAATCAATTGTAGTATTTTCAGTCTCCCTTATTACAATTTTTACTTTCACATCTAAATGGTAAATTGGATTTTGGCTGAAGAGGCCCTAGTTGGACTCAGCTGACATCTTTTTTGCTCCTGAATGATGTATCTTATGTTTTGTTGCTCACTTTTTTTGACAAAAGAAACATCTTTGATAAAGAGTGAGTAAATTTTGCACACATCCCTTCTATCCCAATCACAATTCTACCATATGCCAGATTTGAATGCATTTTATTAGCACTGCAAAGCTTTGATTCATAAGAATGAATAATTAATCATAATTATCTTTTGAATTATGACATAGCTTCAAATGTTGATGTAGATGTTTATCAAAAAGTAAGTTCTTTTGGAAATTCTGGCTTATATCTTAGATACAAAATAGGTATTCAAATCCAGAAGGCTGTTTGAATCTGCTCTGCTAATCCAATGGACCATACTTAACAAATGACTGATTTTTGGATTGTTAGCTAATTATATAATCAATCCAATATTAATTGAATATAGAAGCATATAAACAAGTAGAATATGAGGATATCAATTACAATTTCAAATAAATAATTGATTTTATTCAGCCTAAATATTAGTATGTTCTTAATATAAAATCACAATGAACTGATATTCTTAATACTTTTAAGAGGAAATTTAGGTGGATATAAAACCTTGGATTGATTGCAGTGTATTCTCTATGGAAATAGTTTTGTAGACAGACTAAAATTTGAAGTGCTAAGAATTTGGATGTTTTAAAGCTCATCTGAGTACTAAACCATGAAACCTTTTATAGCTTGCATCTGTAACAACTTCTTTCAAAGAAAAACAGAGCATTATCATGAAATGCAAAAAAAAAAAATCTCTACTAGATTAGTAAACATGACTCTTACTTTGTGGAACTAACAGTTTGAGGATTAGTTTGTTGGGGAAAAGAGAGTGGCTGTTGAAACAGTTTATATGCAGTTATAATTTCATCTGAATTTTAACAACACTTTGTGCCTTCCTTCTTATAAGTTTCATCTTTCAGAAGTCTTCAGCTTCTCTGATTTCTAATATTAAATTAAATGGAAGCTACCATACGAAAACATCTCACATTAGAAGAGACAGGGCAGCCAGGAAGCTTTAGAATAACGAATTGGAATAGCTATTTGTTGTACCTGACAATAAAATAAACTCAAAAACACTATCAAGAGAAAGTTGAAATAAATTCTCAAGCATTCAAGTTAGAAAACAAAATTTTCTTTTGTAGTAGAACAAAACTTGAGGAGTTTCAAGATAAAATTGATTATCATATTAGTTTGCATACTGCTCTGAATATTCTGATTCAGATCACCAATCAAAATATTCACACAAAATGTGCTAATAAATAAAAATGGAATACTAAAGCAAATATATTAGAGGGAAAATGTGTCCAGTAGGATGTGAAAATGCATATACAGTACAAAATATTTCAAATGTTTGTTTGGATTACTCCTCCCCAGTTGTAAAAATGGAGTGGAATAAAATGGAATGAATAGATTCATCTGTCTTTTTAGACTAGATCTATTGCTGTTTAACTGGTAGGAATTGACTTCTCTAAAACATGTGAATGAATTTATGACTAATTTGATCCATTTCTTAAATTCTGTAGAGTTACAAAACTTGCAACGTACGTTCCATTAATAGGAGAGAGCCACCCTTCCATTATTATTAAACTGCTGATTCTGAATCCACAATTGGAAAATTGCTTTGGATTCAGCACAAATGAAGGTAATGTCAGGGCATCGGAGAAGAGCAGATCACCCTTTAACCTGGCATATTTGCTGGATGACTTTGGGCCAGGAAGCCCTGAAAGAAGTCAATGGCAAACTATTTCTGAAAAACCTTGCCAAGAAAATTGCAGGGACTTGTCCAGACAATCTCTGAGAGTTAGATAGAGATGAATGTGGAGGTTGAGGGACAAAAGAGAAAAACCATAGAAGGATCTTCAGCTCAAGAAGAGCATCAGAATATTTATCAGAAAAGTCAATGATCAAGAGAAGGTGAAAAGATTAGGTTACAGTTCTTTGTTCTAACAAGTTCGAACAGATGTAATTTGAATCATTTTTTTAAATTAGAGAAGTAATTCCATACTATAACTTTAAATTGTGTAGCAGATTTTTAAAAAGGAAATTCTATTGTTCAAAATATTTAATAGTAATTGGGACCCCAAGAAAGATGAATATCTTTGATAATTAAATCCAGTATTGAATATGAGCTGGAGCTGAAAATCCATACATGTGTATCTGGGAACCCCACTGGAACTTAAGGGGACTTACTTTGGAGTAAATATATATATTATTGTACCTTAAACAATGCTTTGTAGATGAACTTGTTTTATTAATGATATCAGTGGAATAATATGAACTTTAAACTTCAAAATACTTTCTCAATTTATTTCCCATAGATGAGCGTCATGGATTTACATCTGTGAAACATAACAGGAAGTTCTAACTATTTATTTTCTAGACAAATATGCTCTCTGACTCTTGCACAATATTCAGCTGCATGACTCTTGAGTTTTCCTAATGGGATTTCCTTCGAAGTCCATTCTAATAAAAAGGCATTAATATGATAAATGGAAAAAGAGCTTTTATATTAATAGCTATGCTGAAAATCTTCTTAAAGAGATGGGAGTACCAGACCATCTTATTTGCCTCTTGAGTAACCTATATGCGGGTCAAGAAGCAACAGTGAGAACTGGACATGGAACCACTGATTGGTTCAAAATTGGGAAAGGAGTCCGGCAAGGCTGTATACTGTCGCCCTGCCTATTTAACTTATATGCAGAGCACATCATGAGAAAGGCTGGGCTAGATGAATCAAAAGCAGGAATTAAGATTGCCGGAAGAAATATCAACAACCTTAGATACGCAGATGATACCACTCTAATGGCAGAAAGTGAAGAAGAACTAAAGAGCCTCTTGTTGCAGGTGAAGAAGGAGAGTGCAAAACTTGGGTTGAAACTTAACATTAAGAAAACCAAGATCATGGCATCTGGCCCTCTCAATTCCTGGCAAATAGATGGGGAAGAAATGGAGGTAGTGACAGATTTTATTTTCCTGGGCTCCAAGATCACTGCAGATGGGGACTGTAGCCAAGAAATTAAAAGACGCTTGCTCCTCGGGAGGAAAGCCATGGCAAATCTAGACAGCACACTAAAAAGCAGAGACATCACCCTGTCAACAAAAGTGCGTATAGTCAAGGCTATGGTCTTCCCAGTTGCAATGTATGGCAGTGAAAGTTGGACCATAAAAAAGGCTGAGCGCCAAAGAATTGAGGCCTTTGAACTCTGGTGCTGGAGAAGACTCCTGCGAGTCCCTTGGACTGCAAGGCGATCAAACCGGTCAGTCCTAGAGGAGATCAATCCTGACTGCTGTTTAGAAGGCCAGATCCTGAAGCTAAAACTCAAATACTTTGGCCACCTAATGAGAAAGAAGGACTCACTGGAGAAGAGCCTAATGCTGGGAAAGATCGAGGGCAATAGAAGAAGGGGACGACAGAGAATGAGGTGGCTGGATGGAGTCACTGAAGCAGTAGGCGTGAGCTTGGATGGACTCCAGAGGATGGTGGAGGACAGGAGGGCCTGGAGGAATGTTGTCCATAGGGTCGCGATGGGTCGGACACGACTTCGCAGCTAACAACAACAACAACATGCTGAAAATCATGAAAATAAATTAAAATTAGCAAAATAGGAAAATTAATCTTTGAAAATTGGCACAAGATAGATGCCATAAAGCTATAGGTTGCAGAGGCAACAGAGATTTGCTTTGACAAGAGATTTGTGTCACAGAGGCAATGTAATTCTCTTCACTGAGGCAAAGAGGCTAGAAAGCATATTTTCTAGCCTCAAAGCCTCTTCTCCCCTGTAAGGGTTAATTTTTTTGATGCAGTGATGAATGGCAGGCACTTTCAAAGATGGGAAACAAGCAGGGAGACTTTTAAAGGCAGGAGGCAGAAGACTAAGATCCAGCATGGTGTTAGATGGAGAATCTCATTGTATTGCTTCTCAATTCACCGCAGTTCATCACAAAACTTTCTTGTGTTGACTTGGGTTATGGATCAGGAAAAGGGTTTAAATAAAGCATATCTGGTGGGAACTAGAAAAAGTGCCTTCTCTGTGATGGCTCCCTCTCTTTGGAACATCATTTCTCCAGAGATAAGATTGGAAGGTGTTGTTGCTTTTCTACAAGGCCTTGAAGATACGGGACTTTTTCCAGGGGGCTTGGGGCCCCCATTCAGAGCCAATCAAGTGGCTTATATGATTGTGTTGTCACCTCTGTGAGGTGGTGGTGGAGAGGAGTTAAACAGTGGATTTTTTAGCTTTAACTGTGGATTTTTGGATTTGTGATGTTGTATGCTGGTCAGATCACTCTTTATTAAGTAATAAAGCCCAATTATATCCTGCCACTAAAACCAAGCAAAGAAGCCTCCTTAGGCTTGATGGATCCATACTAGAGACCAGAGAAGGCAGAACCTCTTGTTTTTCAATGTTCTAGTTTTACCAGGATTTTTTGCACTGGTCAGTTTTAATGTTCAGATTTGGTTATCCTTCCACTGTTAAGCCAAATTTATGCAAGGACTATGCTGTAAACCTTAAGTCATACATTAACTAATCAACTGAGTTGCTGAAATAGGCTATTTTTTATTATGTCTGCAAGCTCTGCAAGGACACATGACTGAGGTGGTATCCTCCATGTATTGTACAAGTCTGAATATCAGAGGAAGGCAATGTCTGAGCTGTTAGGAAGTCCAAAAATCAAACCATCAAATTTCCTTGGGGTCAGAAAGCCATTTGATGATGTATTAAATAACTGCAAGGATGGGAGGGAACATTTAGGGATAGACTAATTGTTGTTTTGGGCCACATTTGAAGGGCTTTTAAGGAGAGTAATTTGTTTCCCAGAACTTCCTCATATAATTGAGGTATTTTACGACCAAGAGTTTATGAAGAGTTTCAGGGGACCTGAAATGGGTTGTTAAGTGGCTCCTTTTCTATATATCCCTGCATGGATACTTTCTCTCCTTGAAAAAAATAATCTCAGTAACAACATGGATTTACTATTAGAGGCTACCTTATTTTTCATCTGAGACACATAATTGCTTTTGCAAAATTATTTTTATTTATTTATTAGGCTTGTTTATCCTCCATCTTTCCTAGAGGTGACTCTGGGTGGCTTAGAAACATTAAAAGCCAATAAATAATTGAAGCAATAAATACTCATAATAACTAATATTCATAGAGTCCACAGATTAGCTTTGACTAAACAAAAATATTAATATTTTACTTTCTCAATAGAATAAGTTGATATTTGCAAGAAAAGGAATTTTTATCCATCTTTAGAAAACCTTAATCAAAGAAGAGAGGGAGGAGAAGTTTGCATCATTTAAATCTCCATCTTGTAATTTCTCATTGACCTTTAATTTTTGAAATTACCAGGTTAACAGTTTGTCCCAGGCACTACCACTATCACTCTTCTTCACCTTCCTTGTGTTATATCCTGTTATGACAGAGATATGAAATGTTTTATGAAGTCTAAAACTAAAATAAGGAATGCATCACCATAAAATTGCTGAGCTAAATGTTTTCCATGATTAAATGTGAACTCTCCATTTATTTATTGACTCCACTCCCTTCCCAACTCTCTCCATGCTTGCATTTTGTGGGGGTCTCAAACATTTTTAACAGATATATTGTTTGCCTTATTACAGGTCCCCAGTATGCCAAATAAAGATAACAAAACTGTATGTTTAAGTTGCGAGAATTTTACATAAACTGTTTCAACCATACATTTTAATTGGAATTTGGGAGCAGTAACCTATTATTCACCCTAGTCATTTCATTCCTTACAAACTCAGTACAAAAACAGACTGTTATAATTGTCTGCTGATTTCATAAATGTGGCAGTAAGCCCTAAATCAGAGGTGGGAACTGGACACTATTTGGAAGGCAAATTTCCTCACTTCAATAAAATATTACCTGTAGTTGGACTGAGGACTCTTGCCATTTCAAAGACAGCATTCAGTCATAACTTGGACATATAAGCTGGAGAGCTTGATTTAAGAGCTTATGGTCTAATTCTATGTTATCAGCAAATGGAATTAATACCCACTGCAAATAAAGTATGTATTAAAATAATTCCCACTTAAATAGAGGCATTGGAAACTTGATTCTCTTTAGCATAAGCATTTTCTGTCCGGCACATTAAACAGAGCTGTTATTATTTTTATTTTGTTTCTGGAAGGAGATCAATTTACACTTTGCCATTTCCATTGCCAAATTAATTTCTTCTATTCAAACTGAAATAAAGATATTTCACTTTTCTCTGAAAAATCCACAGCTAAACTTCTGATTTCACATACATAAACACACATGCACATACACACTCCTTGATCTTCTTGGATAAAGGACAGAATGACAAAATGGTAAATGAATAAAGTAACATTAATAAAAAGAACCATGTTGCAAGCAACAAGAAAAGTTTCATACGTGCATTAAATTCCAATCTACGTTTTAAACACATGTATGCATCTTTAGGATTTAGAAGGTCAGGGGTTTTTAATGGTGACACAATATTTAGTAAGTATCACTTAAAATTCTGTCAGGTTAGACAATTTGCTTTCAGAAAAATGATTGGATCAAGGGTTTTATTTGTTTTGTTTCTAGCCTTGGTGGAGCAGAGGGCTAATGCCTCCTTAAGTAACACCAGCTGCGTGCAATTAGTGCAGGTTCGCATCCCACCAGGCTCAAGGTTGACTCAGCCTTCCATCCTTCCGAGGTAGGTAAAATGAGGACCCAGATTGTTGGGGGCAATAAGCTGACTTTGTAATAATGCCGCTTGGGGGGGCCGAAAGCCCTAATAAGCAGGCATATACATAGAATGAAGGCTATTGCTAAGCACATTGTGCTTTAGATTGTAAGCCACCCTGAGTCTTCGGAGAAGGGCAGGATATAAATGCGATAAAAAAAACCCTGTTATTTTCAGTTGTTTCTTCTTCTATCTTCATCGCATATGCATATTATGACATCATGAAAAAAATAATACAAAAAACTTCCATTAAATAGTTTCTTTTTTGTTGTTATTCCTGTTTGGTATTTCCATGCCATCATTTGGCAAAGAATGGGTGTCATATAAAGCACGACTACAAAAGGGAAAGCATTCCCAATAGCTAGATGGTTTCTGGATAGCTATTTGATGCTCACTCCATGGGATCTCCAAATAAAACATAAAAAAGCCCCATGGTTGTTATTGTTAAATCATTAAATATTTGCCCAACCTTCACAAGAGGAAGAACATAGCATGGTATTCTGATCATTTGCTTCTCTAAAAAATAAAAAATCCAATATATTTACTACACTTTCTGAATCACTCCCCCATCCCGTTTCTCCATTTTTCTTGGGCTTCTCTATCTTATGGGACTAAGCTCTGCAACCTTGCATAAGTAGAGATTTAGACTGCCTTCCTGTAACTGTACACTTTTGAAAACCAAAAGATTATTTTTTTAATACAGTTTAAAATTAATCAGGAAGATTCTAAAAATATTCACATTAATACATTTAATACTCATTTCACATTTTTATGTCCAACATACAATAATCAGCAGAGCCCCCAGAATGTATTGGGAAGGCCTTAAAATGGGCATTTTTGTTCATCACTTAAGATTAATGCTACGCATGTTTTCCATAGAAATTCTGGAGAAATGGTTGGGGAGAATTAAAAGCTTTTTTAAAATTATTATTCTAGTAGCTGGGTCTCTTATCAGCGAGTGTCATCCACCACCACAGAATGATTCAGAAAAAAAAATCTGCTCTTTCTTTGCCTAGATGCTGCATTCATGCACATTGTTTCAGGAAATAATAATGGCAGCTATCAAGAGAAGTGCATTAGACTAAGAACAAGTTATCAAACATTTGTTTGAATCAGTTACTACGTTAATTCACCTTTCCTCCAGTCAAGCTGCTATTCAAAAAATAACTGTCATAGGTTATAAAATATCATCTCAATAAAATCTAGATTTAATAAAAGAATACAAAAACAAGCATGTGAAAGTATATATTCAAAATAAATAATGTCTCTATGTCTCTTTAATGTCAATAAATCGATATAAGGGAATAGCGGCTATTTGAGTGGTGTGGTAACACTACCACATATGCTGTAAAATGATTTATATTCTCCTGAAGACATTTATGTACACATAAGAAAGAAAACTGACACATAATCTGCCTATTTTAACTCAGCCTTCCATCCTTCCGAGGTAGGTAAAATGAGGACCCAGATTGTTGGGGGCAATAAGCTGACTTTGTAATAATGCCGCTTGGGGTGTGTGTGAAAGCCCTAACAAGCAGGCATATACATAGAATGAAGGCTACTGCTAAGCTTGTAAGCCGCCCTGAGTCTTCGGAGAAGGGCGGGATATAAATGTAATAAAAAAAATAAATAAAAAATAAATAAATAAATAATCTTGATCTTTATTCCCTTTAAAGAGTGTTCCGGGTCTTGATTTCTTATCTCTTTGTATCTTTTCAGAAAGTCCTTCAACACTTTAACACATTTTGTGAATCCAAAATGAAAAAGTTATCTACATCACTTTTCTGGTTTATACTAATTATTTAGATACCAGCCAGTTTCTTTTGTAAATATAGTTTAACATTTTTATCCTAATTATTCTTGTAAACTGTTATTTCTAAATCCACATTTGAATCTGCCTCAACCTTATTTATTTATTTATTTATTTAATTTGTATACCGCTCTTCTCCCGAAGGGCGGTGAACAGGGCAATAAATATATAAAAGACGAAATACAAAAGTTAAAAAACAATTAAATGAATGCCCAATATAAAACAATAAACAATTATTAAAATTATTTAAAATCCCATCCCTTAACCCATCAAACCAGGCCAGATTGCTCGAATAAATAAGTTTTTAGATCGCGCCGGAAGGAGCGAAGATCAGGAGCCATACGGAGCTCCACCGGCAAGCAGTTCCAAAGGTCTGGCGCGCCCACAGAGAATGCCCTCCCCCTGGGGGCCACCAATCGACATTCTTTGATCGGAGGCACCCTGAGGAGACCCTCTCTGTGGGAGCGCACTGGACGGAGGGAAGTTGACGCTGGCCGCAGGTGTTGCCGTATTTAATCCGGACCCATGCCATGTAGGGCTTTATAGGTCATTACTAACACCTTGAATCTCACCCGAAGGACAACTGGCAGCCAATGCAGCTCGCGGAGTAAAGGTGTAACATGGGAGTATTGGGAAACTCCCAGCACAACTCGCGCGGCTGCATTCTGCACCAGTTGGAGCCTCCGAGTGGTCTTCAAGGGTAGCCCCATGTAGAGAGCATTACAGTAGTCTAGACGAGAGGTCACGAGCGCATGAGTGACTGTACGTAGAGCATCCCGGTCCAGATAGGGCCGCAACTGACGCACCAGGCAAACCTGGGCAAAGGCCCCCCTAGTCACAGTTCCAATATGATCTTCAAACAAAAGTTGTGAGTCTAGGAGGACCCCCAAGTTGCGCGCCCTAACTACGGGGGTAATGATTCACCCCCCATAACAAGAGATGGAATAAACTGAATTTCCCGGGATGCCGGCACGAACAGCCACTCTACTTATGTAGTAGAGAATGTCCCTCCTCTCTAACTTCTTTTAATATCCAGTTTTGGGATAGTACACAATCTTAAAAGTAACTTCTGAGGGCATTGGTCCCAAAAATATTCAAATATATTTGAATTCATCCCAAGTTAAAATAATTTCCTTCATTTGTATTAGTAAGTTTCTTCTTCTATATACGGTAATTATACCTTTTAATTCTTTCTGGTTCCTTTTAGTGAATAACCTTCAACCATTTTGTTTTTTTTCTCAATCAACATTATTTTCCCACAGGAAGATTTCTTGTATTAATTTCAAAGTCTTCATTTCCCCCCCCCAGGCAAAGACATTGTCCTACAGGAACTATTATTGTAATTAACTTCAAAATCTTATTTCAAATCTATCTAGCCCCCTAGTCTGTTTATAACTTTACAAAATCCATATTTAATTGTCCTACTGCTGTTTATTGCAAAATAGTTAAGCCCTTAAACTTACATAAAAAATATTTTGTTAAGGTTTGAAGAAGATTTCGTTATGTAATAAAATGAAACTTTATACCTCAAGGTTCTTAATAGCCAAAAAGCAGTTAACAAGCAATTTCAGAAAGTGATTCTGAAAGGAAATATGCAAACCCTGTATTCTCTATATATTGTCGAATTTTTGGATGGCAGCAGAAATAGACAGTACTACTCAGAAAGTGAATAGTAGGTAACTCAGCAATTCCTTAATTGCATTCTTTATCATGTACTCTTCTTTCACATTCCCTGAATTTTATGAAAAGTGCAGATATTGTTCTCTTTCTACTATTTTACCTTTTCTTTTTCTGCAAAAAATCCATTTAGCAGAAAATGTTGCATTTCTTTAAAGAAATCCTAAGACTGAAGTCTAGAAGCATTCTGTCCTGTTTTTTAGCATTCAGATAAAAATTGGATTCAATCCAAACTCCAGGCTAAATTGCACAATGGCTCACTCAGAAGCCTGTATTTTTCAATCTCCCATACCTTCACAAAGAAATTGGAGCACTGTAGAAGGGTTGGAAAAGGCTGATACATAGATAATGCTGATGTAATATGGCTATAACAACATACATTTTATAATTCATTCTTTATTCTCTCCCCCTTTTTCTCAAAATATTAGAATATTTTCCCCAAATTATTAAAATATGGAGTAGCACTCAGATGGGTGATCAAAACTATTTTTTTAAAAAAGATTCCAATAGTAACATATTCATTTTCAACAGAAATCAAAACTAAAAAGAATCTGCTTTTCCAATTTTTATACAAATCTACTGAATTTTCAATATTTATCTTATATTTCTCATACAAGTACCTTCATTATTTTATTCTGTGTCAAAACTTACTAGCTTACCAGTAGTAAGCTAACGGGGAAGTAGTTATTAGCTGTAAGATTCAATTTTTTGAAAAATAGTTTACCAGATTTTTTTGAGAAAGTTATTGTGATCTGTTTGTGTGACCTGTTTTTCTATTTACAATGTATATAAAAACTCTACATACCCCTGTTAAAATGCCATGGTTTTGAGATGTAAAAGGATCAGATTAAGATATATCACTTCAGAATTATTTCTACCTTTAATATTATGTACAAGATGTACAATTCAATTGAAAAACAAACTGAAATCTTTAGGGAAAAAATAATAAAAATGTACAATAACTTGGTTGCATGAGTGTACATATCCTTAAAGTAATATTTGATTTTTTTGATAGCATTCAGTCTTTTGGGGGAGGAGCCTATCAGCATGGCACATCTTGCCATGCAAATCCTTGCCCACTTTCCCTTGTATAAGTGCTCCAAATCTGTCGTATTGAAAGGGCATCCCCTGTGCACAGCCCTCTTTAGGTCATCGCCACAGATTTTCAAGTGGATTCCAAATCTTTGATCTTCTTATGATGAAGCCATTCTTTTGTTGGATTGCTGTCATATTGAAAAGTGAAATTCTTCTTCATCTTCAGCATTTAGCAAAGGCTGAAGGTTTTGTGGAACTGCTTATAGTTCCCTCCACATTGACTAAATTCCCAGTGCAAGCTAACAAAAGCAGCCACCACAAGTCATAAATAAAGTCCACAAGTCATAAAAGGGCCAAGTTTGAAGAGCCCTGCTGTACAGTGTACCTTTGGTGATGCACAGTGTTTTTTTTGCACCAAACATACTTTTTGGAATTATGGCCAAAAATTTCAACCTTGGTCGTATCATATGCTTTTCTAAGATTTGATGTAGGTTTTTGCAAAATGTGGCTAGACCTATATGTTTTTATTTGTAAGAAAAGGTTTACATCTTGCCAACCTACCTCACAGCCCAGATATAGGAAGAATATGGGAGATTGTTGACAACACATGTAGTACACAGTCAGTACTTGCTAAAGTTTCCTGCAGCCCCTTTAATGTTGCTGAGGGTCTCTTGGGTCAGTTTTCTTCTTGTTTTGTGATCAATTTTGGGTAGACATCCAGTTCTTGATAATGTCACTATTGTGCCATATTTTTTCCACTCACTGACAACAGTCTTCATTGCATTCCATGATATATTCAATACCTTGAAAAATATTTTGTACTTCTGCTGACTGATACCTTTCAACAATTAGACCTGTTTCTTTGTGAACTCTTTCCAGACCATACCTTTTTGCTGTAAGAAGCAACTGAGTCATTCCTACTAGAACAGCTGAACTTTATATGGGCTTGGTCAGAGTTATTTCAATTGATGGCAGGTGTGCATTACTTAACATCAGTTTAAATGTGATTGGTTAATTCTAAACCCAGCCACATCCCTACTTATAAAGGGTATGCACACTTATGTAAATACATTATTGTTAGTTTTATTAGTTAGTTTTATTATTATTTTATTATCCCTAAAAGATTTCAGTGTTTTTCAGTTGAATTGTACAACTAGTATGTTATATTAAAGACAGAAAAAAGTAAAGTGATTTATCTTGGTCTATTTTTTATATCTCAAAAATGTATTTAGAAATATGAATTATTTGCTTAGCATAACTGAGAATAGATAGTGACAGACTCTGTTTTGTGATTTTATATTTTGATGTTATTTCTAATAAAAGAGTGATATGTAAAATAAAGCTAAAGGTAAAGGTTCCCCCACACATGTGTGCTAGTCATTTCCGACTCTAGGGGCTGGTGCTCATCTCCGTTTCAAAGCCGAAGAGCCAGCGCTTGTCCAAGGACGTCTCCGTGGTCATGTGGCTGGCATGACTAGATGCCAAAGGCGCACGGAACGCTGTTACCTTCCCACCGGAGTGGTCCCTATTTTTCTACTTGCATTTTTACGTGCTTTCGAACTGCTAGGTTAGCAGAAGCTGGGACGAGTAACAGGCGCTCACTCTGTTATGCGGCACTCGGGATTCGACCTGCCAAACTGCCGACCTTCTGATCGACTAGCTCAGCGTCCTAACCCACTGAGCCACCGCATCCCCTGATATGTAAAATATTTGCATTTAAATATTTATTTTCATTCAAGGTGCATATTGAAAGATTTTGACTTTCACTTCTAGTAGATTTTGGTTGTCCAATTTCAGTACCAATATATATTCTTAGGGAATATAGATCTTAGAGATCTTAGAGAACCAACTGATTTGCCTTTCTTTGGGAAGCTTTCCATTACAAAAAAGATCTTCATTCAAGTTAGCTGCTTTGGATAGTTTAATCTGACTCCAAAGACAGCATCTGCAGAAAGGTGGGTCACTGAATGCATTGACCCAGCAGCTTTGCAAGCTGGTGTACAGATGTGCCCGCAGCTTGAAATCTGGTATGAATTCCTCTGAGTGGTAATAAGCAATGTGCCATTCAGTTATTCTGCTGTCTGGATTTTCTTCTTTCCTCATCTTCTTTCCCTGTGCACCTATTCTATCTGTGGTGGTATACTGTGCATTAAGTTTCACAGTATAAATTGTGGTCTCTTTCAAATTATTGCTAATTTATGCATTTATTTTTATTTATTAAATTCATATAGCTGCCCATCTCTAATTTTGTGAGAGCACTAATTTTCAACAGCAGACTGAGTACAAAAAAGCTTATATTGGAGTTTATTAGTGAAATATTATTTTCCAAAGCTAGTACTGAAGAACCAAAGTTTTTATATTCACAGTATGATGCTTACGGTGACCTCAAGAAATTAAACTAGGAATGTGGCTTGTTCTATGTTTTGTCTTTAAATACTCTTTGTTTTATATTGTGGCCTTTGGCATACAAAAGATTTATTATATTCTATTTAGGAGTAATCTTTTTGCTACATGTAGGCCTTAGTCTGCAGATATTCTCTTCAACATTCTATGTGTTTGTCCAAGAAATTAATGGGGCAAGAATCTTAGCAACCAACTGCTGCTAGGGTCTCTGTGTCACGGTTTCTTCTGTTTTTTGTATAGTGATTAATAGTTTTCCTGAAGATAAATATTTTCATCAAACCCAGTGTGAGATGCATAGGTGGGAACACCTGCAGAAATTCCATGTCTTCATGATATACAGTCTTGGGATGAAAAAAGGTTACATAGTCTGTTTCGTACTATTCATTAATACTTCTTTGTTTATTTCAGTGCCCACCATATGGATTTAAAATTCTGTAATAGAAAGAGCAGCCATATATATGTCAAAACCAATAATTTAAGTTATGGAGAATTTAACTTAAATGAAAAAGAATTTGATGTTGTGCTCTGGATAAAGTTTGTAAGATTCCTGCTATATATTACATGTTAGCATAATCTAGCAGGACATGATACTACATGTTAAAATACTGAGCTAAGACCTGAAATGAACAAAATTGGGCCACGTATTTATGAACAATTTGCAATTACTAGCACAACTTGGCTGCATTATGATGGCTGTGTCACTCTAATAAGAGTATACAAAAAGTCATATACACATACAGTTGTATTTCTCAGTTCATGTACCCTCAAATATTTTCTCCAGCCCCTGAAAGATTAGAGATTCATTTCATCATATGCAGCAATCTCAGAGGTTTAAGCAATGAATAGAGTGTGAATTCTTTATCCTTTGATAACACAATATTACTTTGCTAATAAGAGATGTTGGTCTTTACTGGTGTTACTAAATACATTTTCATTTTATTTTTTGTTGGTACAGATTCCAGTTTACA
This sequence comes from Daboia siamensis, assembly GCA_024449315.1. Classification (NCBI taxonomy): domain Eukaryota; kingdom Metazoa; phylum Chordata; class Lepidosauria; order Squamata; family Viperidae; genus Daboia; species Daboia siamensis. The sequence goes on along the minus strand of JAKJMR010000198.1, from coordinate 1,768,282 downwards.
GATTTGCCAACACAAATCACCAACGTGCTGCACTAAGAAAATGGAAGAAAATTATCAAGCAGCTGTTAGAAGAGAGAGAACAGAGAACACTCAGACTCTAAATTTTGAACTGAAATATATGATTGTTGGTCATATTACAGCTTTTCAAGGTAAGAATGCTGACATTATGATAATTTTTTCCATTTATTGAAATATTTAAAATCATGTATCTCTTCTTCCAACATGGTCATGCTAGTCAGACTTATTGATTTTAAAGGATGCCTGACTCCAAAGTGACAATGGGTGGCTTATCCTTTAAAACAATAAATAAGAAAAACAGACGTGATTATGATTGTCTGGACAAAATATACTACATATATTACAAATACGCAACAAAGGCTCTACAACTACCATTTCCCAAGGCTTGGGAGAAAGCCTAATTTTAAAAGATTTTTGGAGAAGGATCAGGGTGGAAACCTAAAAACATGATATAAAAGAAACAGTTCTCTAACATTGTCATCAGTTCCCAGTATTCAGAGATGTATTTCTAAACATACAAATCTTGTTTAAATATGCAATGTTATATATCTAGAACTGTGTTTTTAGGAATGGGTGGATAAGGCAATGCTTTGTTAGCTATCATTTTAATACTTTTAGCATTATAGTTCGATGAAAGCATTAAAATGAAGTACATTTTTTACCTAATGATAAAGTACAATTTTAAGGGAGCCTGTGACAAAACACCTTTTATTTTTTTTAAAAAAGAATACAACAAATTATATTACTTGTATTTATAGAGCGTGTCCTTCATTCCCTGCCCCCAGTTTTTCTATGCTCCCTTATTGTAGCAAGGGGATATTCCTGGGAGGGATAAGTGAAAAATGCTGACAGTGCACGCCAAGTCTTTATAGTCCCACAGGGTCAGTCAAGATATGAAGGTCAACCTGACTATCCAGCTAAAGCAAGCAGGCTTCTATGATGGGCAGCAGCAATGTATGAAGTTGTTGGAGGTAAATGGTCACTTACAGTAAGTGATAATGGCAAAGTCATTATTTCATACTGTCTCGGAGACGGCAATGATAAACACTTCTGTAATTTATCAAAGAAACCACATAGGTAGACCATCTAAAATGATGAATAATATAGATAGGTCCTTTTGATAGGAGGAATGATGGGCCCTTCAGATAGGATGGCACTCAGTATGATACTGAGGAAGAACGGATGATAGTACTAGAATAAAATCTTAATGTCTAGTTGCTGATGTTGCTGTGCAGGAAAAGAAAGCCCAAGCTGCAAAGGCAACCACAGAGGGAAGGTGGAACATAGGAAGCATGAACACAGTGAAATTCAGCACAGTGCAAATGAAATGAATAATCTACACAGTGATATTTTAGGTTACAATGAACTGGAATCAGACATGTTCAGTCCGAAATACACTGATTATTATTCAAGACATGAAAAACAAAAATGGAATGGCACATTTTCATCATGAGGAAGGATATGACTAGGACAGTACATTGGTACAATGCTGTCTGTACTTGAATAATATCAATTAAATGTTGCAGGCACACATTTATTATGATGGTTATCCAAATTTCCGTTTCAACCACTGATGCAGAAGAAGAAGTGGTTGAATGATATCAAACTGACTATATTATACTATGAGAAAATACAAGAAGTAATTTACAACAGCAAACATATGGAACAACATGAAAAGATCATGTGCAAGTTCCAAGTCAAGCTAAAGAAGAAAACGGAAAAAAGCTAACTGGTTACCACAATGTAATCTTGAACCTATATCCACAATTTTCATTAAAAAGAAATCAGGAATCACTTTGAAGCATTGAACTTCATTGAGAGAAAAGTAGAAAAACTGCAGAATGGACACACACATACACAGACACACTTAGGGTGAATGTGAAACTGATTGCCAAGAGCAGAAGAAGGCAGGATTAAATATAAAAAAGAGCAAATTAGTGGCAATGGGTACAGCAATCAGGTTTAGAAGTGACAAAAAAAATGTTGAAGTGGTGGGTAGTTTCTGCTTTTTTGATTGACTATCAACAGTAAAGGAACAGCTAGTCACAAAATATCCTGCAGACTACTAAGGGTCGCAATGAAGACCTTAGAAAAGATATTCTGATACCATGATATGTCTATATCTACAAAGAACAGTTCCTTGATAATATGCTCCCTGTGATAGTCTAGGGAAGTGAAAGATAGAGTTTGAAGAAGCAGGATAGGAAGAGTATTTATGATTTGAATTTTGATGTTGGAGAAGACTCATGAGAATATTATGGACAGCCATGGTCAAGAAAATGAAATAAAAAAAAATCACTCTAGGGCTCTATTTCAAGGGGAAAATGATTAAGCTCAAATTATCACATTCTGGGCACATTATGTTCCAAATTATGTTCCCCTGTTTTGCAAGAGAACAGTGTGCTAAGGGTCTAGCTATATTGTCATTTAAGAATTAACATTGACTTGATGATATGTAATCAATCTCCTGTCCCTATTAGACTTTGATAGATATTTGTTTTGTGGGACTGGTCTTCTATTCCACAGAAAAATGGAATAAAATTCTGGTGTCATTAATTTCTGTATGAACAGAGAATAGGTGTTGTAGATTAAGGAGAGCTACATACTATTTCTAATTAACAGGGGTCATATTTTAGCTAATTTGCATACAAGCCCACAAGCAAAACAACATATGCAGCTTTTTCCACTTGTTTGTCCCTAAAGGTTTCACACTTTTATAAATGTATTGTTTCTTGGATGGTAGAAAATTGCTTTGGCTGTTTGGTATTCTAAACTACAAGCAGTAAAGAAGGGGAGCTGGAATGAAGAGGTGTGGAAGAAGCAATTTGTTTTATTTCACTGCCTGGAACAAAATAGTCTTAGTAGTATCCCATATAGTTCTGAAAATCTGGCATTGAGTCACATTTGACTCCTCTGCTTGCCAAAGGGGAAATACAGAGCCATTGTTGACTGACAGTGAATTATTCAAGTGATCTTTCAGCATCATTATAGAATAAAGCAAAGGTCAGAATAGATTAACCTGTCAGACCCCGAGGTCAGTCAAGCAGTTTTATTGCTTAACTGAGTGAAATTGGTCATTAGACATTTCAAAGTAGCTTGAATTTACAAGCACTTTCCAGAAATGGCTGTCCAAATTATTGTATTGTAAATGATTATAAACTTGCTTTGTCCACCTTAGGTGAGAACATGCCAGCATTTCAGCTTTGCCTTCTTAAAGTCTCAAAGGGTCATTTGTTCTTTGGGTTGGCTGAGGCTTCAAAAGGTGCTCTAAATCCTTTATTCCGATGACACTGTATCCACATTCTATTGCTTAAGCAGGGATCTTTGGTTTTCATTTCTTTTTTCATTCTGAAATCATTTTCACTGCATTTAGCTTGGTTTATTGTTTTGTGACATCATTATGAAACATTAAAGGTGACATGCCTCAAGTTGATCTGCTGACATAAGTCCCTTTCACTTTTCCATGTGGAAAAATGTTGTGCTGGTGGAACCATTGATACTTGGACTGAATATCCAATTAGCCCAATTCAAAACCTGAACAATTGCTAATATGTATCTCCTTCCTTCCTTCCTTCCTTCCTTCCTTCCTTCCTTCCTTCCTTCC
>JAKJMR010000198.1:1747412-1764650 GCA_024449315.1 Daboia siamensis | reverse complement strand
TCCTTCCTTCCTTCCTTCCTTCCTTCCTTCCTTCCTTCCTTCCTTCCTTCCTTCCTCTCTTTCTTTCTCTCTTACAATGACATTTTCTCCAGTTCCTGACCTTGGCTTAATTTGACTTCTGTTATTGAGGCTGCTATAAGTTCCATGCTCTGCATTTTGAGAATTCCACCTTAAATAAACATTGAAATAGATATCTCCCATCTAGAAGATATAAATATGGTTGGCCAATAGGCTGATATTTTGCAAGACTCTTCTAGTCTTTCAAAGTAATGCATTTTGTTGTGTATACATCAGAATATTAAGTGAAAGTCTAAAGATACTGACAAATTTTGGAAGAAAAGAAAAATTGGCAGCAGACTGCTGTAAAGGAAGGTTGTTTTAAAAATTTTGTTAGAAAAAGTACTATAAGATTTCATATTTTAAACTATATCCTACAAATAATTTTAATAATTTTGCACATTAGGGTGAAATGGGACAAATTTAACAATTATCAGTCACATATAATGGTTAATATAAAAAGCTGTACTTAATACATCTGCAAACTGACATTGTTACTTTTGGATCAATGTCCATTTCATACTTGTGGACTTTTAATACTGCTGCAAAATGGTCAGTTTTATAAAGTGATTTGCAATTTTAGCAAACACTGTGAGAGTAAATACTAAACAAATCAATTAATAAAATATTGCTTTTGGTTGTTGTCATGCTTTAGATATCAGTGGCAGAAATGCTGCTGATACTGACAGTCTGCTTTAAGTGTGTGGTTAAAGATTATCTCAGTGTCATGACCTCCATATTTGGTCCATCATCAAATTCACCCTATGTGTTTTCAGCTCATTAGCTAATGAGTCAGTCCTTCACAGACAATTTTTTTTTCTGCTCTCAATTTCAGACCCTCATTTCACTATAGTTATCAAGTTGCAAGGAAGTAAAAAATCAGCAGTAAAGAAGTCATGTAAGATTTGGGCCCATTTTGAATTTTTATGGTGCTCTTTCATTTCCAGATTTTCCTTTACAGCTGACCTTCAAGTATGGTCAAAGGTTTTCAAATGAGCCCTCAGATTTCCCCAGCTTTCTGTTCTTTTCTTCATTACTTGTGGTCCTGTAGGTTTAACAAAGGCAAAGGGGAAGGAAAAGGACAATATAATCTTAGCTTAGTTTTTTGAGAATAGGCTTGCAACATTGAATCTCTCCAACAAAGTATGATTGGAAAAATGAGTCAGAGAGATATGTTTTCTGAATGCCAGGGAGATGGGAAAAGGGGAGCAATGAAACATTTGTGGTGATGTAATAGAAATTCCATCTTTTACATACTTCTGTGCAACATCACAATTTAATAATGAAATGACAGAGTTATATCTATTTGATGTTAAATGTTTTCTTATTTTGGTATCGCTGAGGCTGGTTACAGTTGTCCATTCTCCTGAATATTTTATAATTCACTATGCTGTTGGAAAACAAATGCAGTCAGATGTAAGCCAACATTTAATTAATTACATTATGAGAACTTGAATTTCATATGCCATTAAAACTTTGAATTACACAGTGATTTTTTTTTCTTTTGTAAGTTTTAGGATTCTGTATTAAACCCTTGCACATTGGAAAGGAACTATGAGCAAGTGTTAGTTTGACATGCTCACTTTGTACTTAAAACTAGTTTTAAGGAGCATCACATTATCTTTGCCAATTCACATATTTGCTTGCCTTGAATAAAAGAATTTTAGCATTTAAGGACTCCTTGGATGATCATTTTGAAGGCAGATCATCAACTGTTTTATTACCATGTGCCACTTCTTGATTGATCCTGGCAATAGGTCTTCTCATTCCTTATCAGTCAAAAATGTGGTGATCGTATTAATGCAGGAGATGCATTAGATGCTGGTTTTGTCCCATCATATAATAGTTTGTACTAATTAATATTAATCTTGACTCTATTAATAATAATCAAGAATCTTATTTTTTATGTCTGAAAAGCTCTAAATCCTATTCAAAAGATTATATTATTCACTGAATCAATGTGTATGCATGGAAGGATGGAACTCAATGAGGTTAAATTGTTGTAAACAAAGAAATACTGGGAGGTTGGGGGAGTAGAAATTAATTAAATAAATAGTGGTTACATTTCTTCTATTTATTTAAAAGGGTACAGCCTTGGTATTTGAGTTATGATATGTCCATATATCTCTAAATTTCCCACGTCATGGAAATTTACATATAACATGGTGTAAGATGTGCTCATGCACATTTTCTCCTAAGACATGGAGAAAAAGGAACTTTCTAAACAAGATAATAATTCGACATCACTTTAATGTGAATTTATGCACTGACCACTATGAAGAAGCTCAAATTTGTGGCTTCCATTATTTTTTATCCTAAAAAACCACAAAGGATAAGAAATGAAAGAGCTAAGCAAAATAAAACATTAAAATTTAAGAGCCAGGCCCAGAGAGCACCAAGGACTCCACATTAAGATCTAAACCAGATATTTTTCATTATTTGTGTAATATGTCACACTGTATTTCATTCCATAATAAGTATTCCTGCTACATATTGGTGTTATGAGCCCATAGAAAATGATGGTTTCTCATATAATAAATACATTTAATTACTAAATATTCCTTTTTAAAACAAATTGATTTGTCAGTACCATATTGACTACTTTTTCAAGCATGTTATAGTTGATTAGTATTTATTAGCCAACATGTGAATATTTGTTTTCATGACAAGCTAAAAAAGCTGATATGTGATTTATGAAATAGTTCTCTTTACACACACACACACACACACACACACACACACACAGAGAGAGAGAGAGAGAGAGAGAGAGAATATCATGCTTGTTTAGCAATAACAACTAATATAATGGTTTAACTGGTCCCTGAACCTAGAAACAACATCAAATTAAATTCTAAATTGTGTATTATAACTTTTCACTTTTACCTACAAACAATTTTGCAACACATAAGGAGATAAATAAAATAAGGTTGGATTAACAGTCCTGATTTGCAATAATATATTTAAAGCTAAATAAGCGTTGACTGAAGAATCCATCTTGGTTTGTTGTAAATAATTCAAGTATAGTGTTGCAGATGGATGCAGTTTAAAATCAATGAGCTATTTAAAACACAAAGATCTCAGTGGTACTTTCCATTGCTTGCCATATGATGATTGAGTGCTAAAACTGCTGTTTGAAATGAGGTCATCGTGATTCTCAAATGATAGATCCCCTATTCAGAGAATTAATTTCACTCTCTTTTACTCTGTGTGTAATCATGCTAAGTATAGCCTTTCTCCTTTGTAAGTTATTACATCTGTATATGTCTAGCCCATAGCATTTAATGTAAATTCTTATTTCAGTTGGATATTGCTACATGTGATCTCTCCTCAGGTCATTGTTGAATCAGCAAGGTATTTCTGAACTTTCTTGGATGACAGATTAAGAAAAAACCATTTCTTCAGCATTTATTTTTGTCTGTTATTTTTAGTGTAAAGTATTGGGCTTTGTCTTGTTAAGGGAACACCACCTGGGTTAATTGCTGGAAGGTTGCTTAAGCAGGGAAGCTGGCTAATGGCTCCCAGCTCCTCAGACAACCCGTCTCCAGTGCTGCCATTGGCTGCCTCTAGGGCGGCAATAGGTTGCTTTAAACCTATTGGGCACCACCTAGAGGCCAGGGTATAAATTGCTGCATTCGCAGCCCTGTTTCTCAGTTCAGATCCCGCAAGCAATAAACAATTACCTTTGCTGAACTCACTCGCACGTCTCGTCATTGAAGCGAAGAACCCAGTATTTAACAGTTAATTTGTGTCTTACTTGGCTTCTCTTTCAGAATTAGATTTCCCAATAATGTGGACAAACATTTGGAAATTGAATCCAAAATCTGTAATTGAAAAGGAACAAGCAACATTACACACAAAAATGTGCAAGCTTTCAGATGTTCTCCAGAACTCTTCATTCGAATAGAAAGCTATAAAGAGATAAGAAAGGAAAACCTACTTATACATTAAATAATAATAATAATAATAATAATAATAATAATAATAATAATAATAATAATAGTAGTAGTAGTAGTAGTAGTAGTAGTAGTAGTAGTAGTAAGTTGGAGGGGACCTTGGAGGTCATCTAGTCCAACCCCCTGATCAGGCAGGAAACCCTATAACAGGAGAAGCTGTCTGTCTATACAGACTATGCCTCATGTGAGCACAATGCTCTCTGCTTCTAATTAAAGTATACTGTTTGTTTATATATTTTCCAGCCTTCTGTGTAACTCTAAATAAGGATGTGTTATCCTAATGTAATTGTTTCAGTAACTGCACCGTATATATATATATATATATATATATATAGGCTGATTACAGTATATACATGAAATCTAGCGGACTTGTTCCAAATCATTTTCAAATATTCTCTCTCTGTGTGTGTGTGTGTGTGTGTGTGTGTGTGCGTGCGCGCGTATGTGTGTGTGTACATACACATATATACATTAAATACAGAAATGAAAAGTTTTCTTTTTCTTTTCTTTCTTTAATAAAAATATTTAAGCTGAAGAAATAAGGTGAGCTAAAGAATGAAAAAATGGGAGACAGAAAACAAAACTGTCATATTCATTAATCCCTAATTTGCAATAATTTAATCCCTTTTGATTATTATTCTGAAAAAATTATCAGTATTCTTAACTGGGGGTGTACCTTTGTTTAAAGCATAGCAGTGCTGATTATCATTTGTCAAAGTAGCAAAGGCTCGCTTTAGAAAAGCTAACATATATTTTCAGATATTACCATAACTTTAAATCCCATACCATTGATGAAGTTTGCAAATAAATCTGAATAGAAAGGAGTAAATTGAAAGTTGAAAACATTTGAGAACTCAGTCATGGGAACAGCACAATTTATGTTGTTTTCTGCCAGCTAAAAAGCCAATAATTGGTTTTATTCTATGGAAAGCTGAAAAGATGGTTTATTGAAAGTATGTTGGACAAACAATGCCTTGTTATACTGCATTAAAACTCTTATTTATTTATTTATTTATTTATTCAATTTGTTTGCCATCTATTTCACCACAGGGTGACTATCTTCACAGAAAATATTCAAGAATTATATGGGTATAGATAGAATCCAGAAATCGTGAGATATATTTAAGAGATCTGAATGATTTGTAGCCTGATTAGATCTAAATATATACAAATAAGATTAAAGGTAGGGTGATGGGGGTTAAGATAATGAGATCACATATATAGTTATTTTCTACTTCCATGAATGTATCTGGAAGTATAGGGATAGAGATGGTAGTGTTAGTATAGGTATAGATAGTAAAGAAGTCAGCTAAGTAGGAGATCCTTGCCTGAGTACAGATGATGTACAACCTCGGTTATGTTGCACATCCTAGCTGTGTTCAGTTCAGTGAAAGCTTGACAATCACAATTGCACAATATGTTGGTATAAGCATTTAGGGCTTTTAACAATTTAGCATCCCCTGTAAACCCAGCCTTTTAAGTTAGTTAATGTCCTATCTATTATTTGAATCTAGAAAAAGGGTTTGTTTGGTAACCAAGGTAAGTATATTGCAATGAATGCGGGTCAATGTGTCAGAAATCATAATCTTATACTAAATTAGATTTTGTACTGTACATAAATTAGCTTCAGCCTCACAATTATGCTTGCATTAATTGTAAAAGTTACATCTGTTTATACTAGTATCAATTTAACTAAAAATGATCAATTCCAAAATAGTCTCCTTTTCTACTGAAGCCAGAGCCTTGCTTTCTTATCTTAAGAAATAAGCAAATAAACAGCTGAAGAAAGCTAATGAAAGTGGAAGGCATTTGCAAGGTTTTTAGAATCAGTATATTCAAAATTACTAAGCAATACCCTGAAGATTGAAATCTGACTCTCTAATTTTGTAAAGCATGTCTGTGGCATAAATCATGCTGAAAGAGTACATTACAGGCTCATCAGCTTTCCTAAGCTACCACACCACAAATCTAATATATGATCTTAAATGTGAAGGAGCTCCTCATTATATCATAATTGTGTTTCATATAATTAGTTACATCTTTGTAGATGTCATATAATTATTTCCCAGAAGTTCTCTGCTAGCCAGTTCATCTATAATAAAAATCTTCTTTAGACACTTCTAATAAACAAGGGCTAAAGTATCAAGAGATTGTGTGCACTTGTACCTACCTTTGATTTTTTAACATACTGGTTGCCTCTCTAGCTCTTTCTCCAAATTTTATTCAACTGAAAACTATGATGTATATATTATTCACCTGACGATGAGTAATGCTCTGCACAGAATCAGAAGCAGTGCTTTATATGCTTCCGAGATCTCGTAGGTGATATTTTTGCATTCTGGCAAACATGAATAAATCTCTCATTTGAGCATGTAGAAGCCAAAAGAAATATGGGTGGTGCAGGAAAGAGAGTGCTGTCTTCTACAAATTTAGACTTCATAAACTCCCTTTATTGTTTGTATAAATATATAGATGGATATTAATCTTCCACATTCCCTATGTTGTCTCTGGATAGGGTTGTGCTTTCCTGATGGAGAAGCTCTGCAAATTATTTCTTTTTGTTTTTTTGATTACAATTATTGCCTGTCCAACCTCAGTTGACTCTGGACAGCATACCTAATTAGGGAAAGCATAAAAACAACTGAAAACATTGAATCACACAGACAGTCCACACTAAAATAATCTAATGAATAGCAAAAATGACAAAACAAAATTGGGGCCATTAAACAACTAAAAAACATCAGTCCCAGACTTGGGACTAAAGCCAGGTTTTCAAAGCTCCCTGGAATCCCAAAAGAGAGGGCACTATCCTTATCTCTGGGAACATGCTGTTCCAGAAGATAGGGGGCAGGGGCACAGCAGAGAAGGCATGTTTCTTACGTCCCATAAGAGGGCCATGTTTAATGGAGGGGATTTGCAGTACATTCACTCTGGTAGAGTGTACTGAATGGACAGAACCCGTTGGAGATAAGTAGCCTCTCAGATATCCTGTCCTAGTGCCATAAAGGGATTTAGAAATAATAACCAGCACCTTGAATTGCACTTGGGGATCAATTGGCAGCCAATGCAGCTTTGTGGCAGTGGTTATCTAGGGGCACACTTGGAAGACTTTCTGGACCTTTGCCTCCTGCTGGATCAGCAGTGGAAAGCCGTGGACAAGAGGTTCTTTGCCCAGCTGCAAAAGGGTTCTAGCTGAAGTCCTATTTGAGATGGCAGGATTAACTACAGTGGAATACCCCCTCAACACCCCAACAATTTCAGTTAGGAACATTCATTGTATTCATTTCATTTCATTTATTTTTTTAAAAAATATGGATTGCATTAATTATAATTTGAAGATTATGAGCCTGGGTATAAACCCATTTTTAAAATCTTTTAAAAGATTTGTACTGAATTAAGTAGTCAGTTTCGGCTAACTTGAAATGACATCCTCACCCACTAAAGAATGGTGAGCCAGAAACTCGAATCACTTATTTTCTTCAAGTTCAGTTTTTGTTTTGGAACCTTTAAAGTGTCCTATTGAAAGAAATAATTAGATCAATAGAAAGAAAATGAAAACAGCATAGCAGCTTTAAGTCTTGGTGTCTAACATATCTTTCATCCATGATGAAAGCTTTTTTTTTTTTTTTTTAAAAAAGCACAGATGGAATCAATAAAAACATTGCCATAAACTCAGAGTAAAATAAATCAGAAACTCTTGTATGGCTCTACAATTCCATTTTAGATCTCAGCTAGGAACTAAGCTTATAAGAAAGTAATGCTGTACAATAACAATAAAAACAACAACAACAATAGCAAATTCCATACCTCTGTTCTGACATATATTTTTCCCTTGGTAAATAGGCAATTGCACATCCTCTGATTTTGGGTTTTTCATCTTCGGTACTTTGAAATAAGGGATATTCTATCTTATCAGGGTTTTTCTTCTTCAGGAGTCAATTCCAGGTATGTGCTTAAATGGGAAAAACAATATATGACAATAAGTTTCAAATCAGTCAAGAAAATGTTTCTCAATCTATTAATTCTAAGAATCATTAGTGATATACTTGATCTAAAATAAGGATGAACACCCAATGAGGATGTGTTACATCAGCATGGCAGTTGTAACACCTGGTGTCTCAAGACTACGCTGCTGAAATTTGATTACAAAATGACAGATTTTTGGCAGTATGATGCTTGCTTGGCTTGCAGGCTTGGAAGCTGCTTTGACCAGAACTAAAGAAGATTGCCTTAACAGTTCAGGGGAAGTGGCTGCTAGTAGGAATGATATAATTCACCAAAATATAATCCATTTTGGTGCTAACAGGCTCTTCATTAATAGGTGTAGCTAGAAGCCATCTTGAAGTATTTGCATAGAAAAAAATATTGGGGAAATTGGGTATAACAATTGCAGATTTGAGTCTCTTGATTGAAGAAAATGATGCAAAGTAAATTAGTCCAAATAGAATAATGTACAAGTATGTCATAATGGCACAAGCTATATTTAGACTAATCTTCAAATACTTAGCCATCTACTGGTGCAGAGGTAGGGCTTCGTTGTGATGTTTTAGCCAATAAGTGGTACCATAGAGATCATTAGTTATCTTCAAGAAAAAAGTAGGATTTTTCCATTTTAAGAAGATGATCAGAAGAAAGGTTTGGGTTAGAATATGAGAGATGGTGATGAATAATTGATTTTAAGCATAAGATTGTGCACAGCATTCAAAGAAGTGCTTCACAACATGCAAGAGCATGAACTCAACTACAAAGTTTGCCAGACTTGGTTGCAAGCAATGGAATCAATAAATTCCATTTTTTGTGTGTGTTTAATTACCTTCTACATATAATCCTGGCTGCTCTTTTACTTGTCAATGCTGTGACAAACTGAAGCCATTTTCAGTTTTGTCTTCATTGTCACATTTTAGTTTAGAGATTTTAGATGAAGGAAGGGGAGTGGGTGGATGTGCAGTTCTCAGTTAGCCAAAACAATTCCTATGTGTGAGAATCAAGGTCAGTGCTGAAAACATTTTGGTGGCCTGGAGAGCTGGGAGGAGACCCTGCATTTTGCAACAATTGGTGAATGTGATTTATGACAGCAATTTGGGGTGGGAAATGCAGTAGTAACTTTGTAACTAGGGAGAGGGGATTTTAGTCTTGGATATACCTATGTATGTGCCAATATTTTGTTTCCTAATGTATCTTTAAGGAAGAATTTTTTTGCTTTGAAGTTCTTTTAAACAGTTTCATCTATCGGAACCATGACATTACTATTCCATTTGTCAAAAATCCAACAGAGGTTCCAACTGCCGACATGTTTTATTTTCCGAAATCATGCTGGGAATATGGGGATGGTAGGTATAATCGAAGCTTCAGTTGTTACCTTGTTTGGAAGGAGTGGGGGAGAAGGAATGATGTTGAAACTATTGTGGGGTATTCTGGTTCTTATTCTTATGATCTGAAATCTGACAAGCAAAAAACCAATTTGGCAAGTGTGTAAGTTAAACTTACTTCATTTTAACTATGGCAATAGTCTAGAGCAGGGATGTCAAAATGCCAGCCCACGGGCCGGATGTATCATCTGGAAGCCATGCCCACCCCATTGCCGGCAATGGCAAAACTCTCCCGATACGTTGTGTGATGTCACGTGACATCATGAGTTTGACATGTCTGGTCTAGAGAAACATAGTACTAGCAATCAGCAGTTCCATCTCCAAATTCTGCCAGCAAAGAGATCTGATAGTGGATTGTAGTATGTAAAGAATCGTTTAAAAAAATGGCATGCTGATCACACTTCCTACTTTTTAGTGTACTTCTGTACAGTTGCTTTAAAAAAAACTGAAAAAAATTCAACATAGGCAAAATGAAAAGAAAAAGAGTACTGTACGGCTTACTAGAAAGTAAGTCTGAGATGTATCTACTTGTGTTTTTGTATCTACTTCACATTGTGTGTTAATTTAGCATTTTGCTAATCTGCTAAAATTCAATTTCTAGAGCTCAGTTTCTCCTGAAAAGTTCTACTCCTAAAGGTTCTTAAGGGTAAGTGTATCCTTTCAGTATGTGTGTCCAATACTTTAACTTTAGTTTACTAGAGATGAAAATTCAGCTATTTGCTGCATTTTTGCACCATCACTTCTCAGTCTTCCTTTCAAACACAGTTACAGAATCAAGCTATAACTTCATATAGTGCAATGATTTTAAAATATCACAAATAATCATGTCAATAAACCTTAGTATATCGATCCATGCACTATAACTCCCCCAATGAATCAAAGTACTTGCTAAGTTTATTGAAATACTATTACATGTTCATAGACTCTTTTTAAAAAATTTGGTAATAGTATTACATTAAAGGGACGCGGTGGTTCAGTGGGATATGACACTGAGCTTGTCGATCAGAAGGTCAGACGTTTGGCAGGTCGAATCCCGAGTGCCGCATAACAGAGTGAGCGCCTGTTACTCGTCCCAGCTTCTGCCAACCTAGCAGTTTGAAAGCACGTAAAAATGCAAGTAGAAAAATAGGGACCACTACAGTGGGGAGGTAACAGCGTTCCATGCACCTTTGGCATCTAGTCATGCCGGCCACATGACACGGAGACGTCCTCGGACAAGCGCTGGCTCTTTGGCTTTAAAATGGAGATGAGCACCGGCCCCTAGAGTTGGAAACGACTAGCACGCATGTGCGGGGGAACCTTTACCTTTACCTATTACATTATATGAGGGATAAATTAGGTATACTTTGCATGGAGAATGAAAACTTGCTCATGTCTTTTTTTCATTAGTATTTGTAATCCAAATTGAAATAATATAATGCAAGTACAAATACAACTTGGAAGTGTTTATTCTTAAAAATATTTTATCTAAAATATTTGGTTAATGCTCATATTTTAATTAATAATTATAAAATGTTAATAAAACTTCAGAAATAATTACATCGGCTTTAGATTGCTAGTTCTATTCCATCCTACTGTATTTCATTTTTGGTTTATTTCTTGTGTGGCTTCATATCATGGAAGGAAAAAAATATGATACTAGTTATTTCAAATTTATAAATATTTTCAATTGCTAATATATTTTCAGTAATTTATTTTCTTTCTTGAAAAAATCTTGCATTACAAAGAAAAAAATATTAGAAGGAATATTTAAATTCTGTTCATGATTCTAAGTTCAAAATTATGTAATGAAAGTTGAAAATAACCAAAAGTCTAAAACAATGTAGAACCCCTACATTTCCAGTAGAGGAAAAAAAATAAGCAGAAATAGCAAAGATGGCTTCTGAGATTATTTATCACTACAGTTTATTACTGTAGATGGACTTTCATGTCAACTGGGAATACTTTTGATTTAAATTCATGAAGAAACACCTGGTAGAAATCAGATAAAAGAGAAACAGATAACCGTTTTGGGAAGGCTGATATAAATCTTATCTAAAGACACCAGGCTTTAGCTAATTTTTTTTATTTCTATGTTTTTACTTAAAATAATATAGTTTTACCTAACTTTATAATCAGTCTAAAAAAACGCAACAAAAGCCATACAATTTATGCAATGCTTTTTCCATATAATTTTTAAAAGACAAAAGGTGTTCAAAAGGTATACTTATTTTCAATCCTTTTTTGTACCCTCTACATTATTTAAATTGCCATAACTTTGGGTGGCCAACAAGCCAAATGGATCTACAACATCTGAGCTGTATGAAGTCCTTGACTATCCCCTCCCCATTTTTTGAGCCATTAGTGCTTCAAGGATATATTGCTAATATTAGGCATCAGTATATTGAACTGTGTGCAGTTAATAAATAATTTTCATCAGATTCTGGTCTGTTAAATTTCAAATATGCTTAACACACCACAAGTCCTCCCATCCTATCCCATCCTACCTCCAGCAACAGAACAGAAACAAGTAAAATAAATTGGTCTTTGTCTGCTAAACATTTGCCTCCTCTTGGATATATTGCACTATAGTTTAACAAAAATGTGGCAGCTGGATCTCCAGAATGATGGAAATAAGAAAACTTGAAAAAATCTTGGAAAATTGTTGAAAAAGACATGATTCAAACAAGATAAAATAAGACTACATTGCTTGTAGGGAATACTAATAAAGAAGCTAAAATTTCCCTCTGGGAGGAAAATAACACAACATGGGAGAGAAATAATAAATATGCTAAAATATACATATTTCAGCAGTGTCTGAAAGAGAGGATAAACTAACAGGTTCAGTGAAACTGCTCAGGAACCAGACATGAGCACACTACACTTGGCTTGCTCTGGCCACTTATAAATGCAAGGAGTATATCTAAACAATAATAATTTAGCTTTATTTTGGAAGTCTTCCAAATAGTCTTAACCTACTTTTCATTCTGGCTTTTTTGTTGTTGTCTGTTTACATGCAGTCATCTTAACCCAACAGTTGGACTTTGGCTTTGTTGCTCACTGAAGGTTTTGTTTTAAGCCTCTTCTACACCACTTCTTTATATCCTTGAATTTCAGTTCATCATTCCTAACATCATTGTTCTTTGCAATGGACTGGAAAGGAGTATAATTCAGGCTTCATTTTGTAGCTTCTCTATCCAATTAGAAATATCAGGACTCTTTACATTCCTTTTCAGTTTTCCCTATGCCCATAATTGAAATTTAGTTTCAAAAATAGCATTGTGTTTTTATGAAAACCTTTGCACCTATTTTCACATGGTTTATTTCAGTTATTACCTAAAATCTAGCATTGTGATTTTTGATCTGTATCCTTGGTCTGAAATTATATATGTATTTGCTTAAAAGTTTGTATAAATGTCAAATGTCTGCTGGATCCTTGATTCTGACCTTTGTTAAGTAGAAGGCAAACTTCAACATTTCAGGAAGAAAAAGGTAGGTTCCTCATTTTGTACACAGTGGATGTTTAATCAAACTTGACATCAGATAGCTGCTCAGATGTTTTTAAAACATTCATTAAATATATCAGTGTTTGCAAAATATATATATTAACTTTACTAAAGTGGAGAAATATCACTCTGATATTTTTTTCCTTTCTTTCCTTCCGTGTTTTTCCCAAAAGTAAGGCCTACCCCGAAAATAAACCCTAGCTTGATTTTGAGGGGTCAGCCTAATATAAGCCCTAGTTTTGGGGTGAGGCATACAGCTAAAGATCAAGCTAGGGCAGGGGTGGGGGTGTGGAACTGCCCCATGCACCCTGCACCCACTTACCTTGTAGCCAGACTTCTCCTCACCAGCCCATTTCTTATGCGGCATCTTCTGCAGCCAGGCCTGCATTTCTCAGACACGGGACTTTCTGGAAGGCGTATGCAGCCAAGGACCGAACTATGGATCCATAGCTCAGTTCTCAGCTGCATAGGCTTTCCAGAAAGCCCTGACAGAAAAATGCAGGATGGAATGCAGCTGCAAAATGAAGCTGTTCCTTTGGCCCCAGAAGAAGTGAACTTGCTGGGTGGGGCTGTTGGTGCTGGAGGTGAGTAAGACACCTGGTGCTTCTTTTGGAGGCAAAAAAAAAAAAAAAAAGACCCAGTTTTTTTCCTGGGGAAACACAGTATTTGAGACAAATTCTCAGGCTATCTATTTGATGGGCCAAAACATCATCCTAGCAAAAGAAAGGATGAAAGTCGCATATACAGGTAGTTATCAACTTAAGGTCACAACTGAACCCAAATTTCCATAGCTAAGCAGAACATTGTTAGGTGAGTTTTGCCCCATTTTATGACCTCTCTTGCCACAGTTGTTAAGTGACTCACTGCAGTTGTTAAATTTATAACATGGTTGTTAAATGGCTTCCCCATTGACTTTGCTTGTCAGAAGGTCACAAAAGGGGATCACATGATCACAGGACACTGCAACTTCCACAAATATGACAGTCACCAACCATCTGCATTTTGATCACATGACCACAGGGATGCTGTAGATGTCACAAGTGTGAAAAATGATCATAAATCAATTTTTCAGTGCCACTGTAATTTCGAACAGTCAGTAAATGAATGAGATTATCTGTACAGGATTCTTGCTTTTAAGAGTTAGGTAAGGAGCATTTTATGAGTTTTAAAAAAACTTTAAAATACTTTTATTGTGTAAATTTATATTTTTAAAAGATTTGCATAATAGTAATGGGTAATAATTTTATTAGTAGCATATAAAATATTAACATTTAAAATTTTATTTCATTGTATAATAAAAAAGGATAATATAAAGCTAATAAATTAATGAAAATATGCACAGAACTCATCATTATTTATCATTCCAAAGCATTTCAAGCAGGGCCATTTTCACCCCCACCCCCACATATTTGAACCCAGCATAGCCTTAGTATGATGTCATCATAAGATACTGTATTTAACAGAAAAAAGATCTGAATGAGAGGTAGGCAGGAAAAGGATCTGAGGTCATATTGTAAAAGATGGCCATGAATGAGAATGTCTATTTTATATATCTTATCTTTATTGCAAACTCTTTAGCTGACCTTAAACATCCCTAAATTCTCAGTTTTCTTCCTTCTATATACAGTATGGGAAATGATATTCAGACTATAAAGCCCAGAGAGAATTGTATCCAACCAGGTCATTGGCAAAATAATGTCACAGTGTGATGGTCATCATGTAAATGCTGCCATCATGTTTGTGTGCCAACATTTAATGTCAAAACAGAAGCCATACCAGTTGTATGATAATGATGGGAATGTTTTATCATTTGCTCTTCTTGCCTCCCTGCAGATACCCACCTAAAGACTTAAAATATTTTACCTCTCTTATTTCAAAATGTTGAACATTATCTCAGTTGCAGCAGAGGGCTCTCTTTGTTTGAGTAGGTCACCAGGTTTCTACTTCAAAATTCTGCACTAATAACTTCTGGATGAAAAATAATTCAGTAGGTTATTTGTGCCATTTTATGTCTTGTTAAAAATATGTTCTTCCTTTTTCAAGCAGCAGCATTTACTAGAGGGACAACTCAGTATGAAAGTTTCCATTATTGTGCCAAAATTACAGATTAATATAATTTAAAGAAATCACCTCAGTCACTCCTGGCTGCACTCTAAAGAAAACCAATGTCTCGCTGCAGTTTGAAATGTAAAGGCTCATTATCCTTTACAATAATGAGAGGCAAACCTCATTTAGCAGCTTATTACTAGGATAAGTACAATAACATGGGCATATTTCAGTCTACTTTTAAAATCCAAATATAATATGTCACAAGCCTAACATTAGTTATTGATTTAAGGTTCTTGTATTTATAGGTATGAAATAGATATACTCGTTTAATTGTGGAAATCCAGACAATAAGTAGCTTTTTCAAATACAGTTTCGGTCAGAAGGAAATTCTATTCTATTGAATCCTGCGGGAATTAATCTAAATAAGTTTTTATACCTTGAGATTTTATTCTGTTTTGGAGCTGTAAATCTTCACTAAGAAGTGTGGCTCAAAAATAATAGCATTGGTATTAAGAATTATGTGGATTGTAATTTCTTATAAACCATATGGCTCATTGTCATTAATTAAATGAATTTTTAGATGAATTTTCTATGGTTGGAAACTTCCTCTATCCAAAAGTATAATTGTGATTTAATGTAGACAAAAGTTTCCTAACTGTGAAACTAGAAAGTCATGTTTGGTGATGAGATTCATGATTTCCAACATGATTAAGTTATGTATCAACATATCAGTAATAGTAGAAGAATTGCTGAAAGATACTGACAAACAGGTTATGTCAGTTCTTTCTGGCTGCTACTAAATTAATTGCTTTGTAAAGACAGGCAGAAGTGTCAGAAAATTATCTATCACTTGGTACAATTGTATTTGGGAACAGTTCTGTAATTAAATGCAAAGGCTTTTACCTTATGTTACAAATCTGGGGGAAAAAGACAAAATGAACATTTTTAATAAATTCCTCCAAGTCTCAGTTATATTTTAGACATTTACTTGGTTAGAGATTTTTTTAATTAATATAGGACAATTAACCACATTCATTTATCAGTGAAAGTTTACATGCAGTATAGTATGAATTTTAATGTATTGGTCCATCTGGAATAAATAATAAAGCAGAATATCAGAGAAGGAACTGGCGAAGACAATGAAATACAAAGACCTCCAAATAGAATGACTGTGACAAAAGAAAGCAAAGGTTGCACCAATAGTAATAGGTGCTTTAGATGCAATTCCAAAACCACTGGAGCACCACTTGAACACCATTGCCATTGACAAATTCACCATCAATCAATTGCAAAAGGCAGCTTTACTCGGAACATCTTACATCCTCCAATGATACCTCTAACACCATCAAACATTAACATCTCCATATTCCAGGTCCTTGGGAAAGACTGAATAAGTGGATAAAAATGCCAAATCGTGTCTGAACATTTGGCTGACTGTGCAATAAACCAAAATAATATATTACATTTACATTCCATCTGACTTCCAATGACTCTGGATAGTTTACAAAGCTTTAAAACATTTTAAAACAAAGAAATGGCACACGCATGCACATGCATGCATACAAACAAATAAAAAAGCAAAAGAAATAAAGATGACAGAGAAAAGAGACCCAGATGGGAACTAAAAAAGAAGAATAGGGCCCTCAATCATCTTCGCCAAAGCCATGGGAAAAAAGCATGTCTTCAGGGTTCTTTGAAATATCAGCTGGATGGAAGAATATATTTTATATAGTAATTATCATACAAAACAATCAAAACAATCATAACTATTCAAAGACATTTGATTGGCTGAAATTAAGCATTAAATGATAACTATCACTTGCTTATGTGTGCAATAGAATATAATGCCAAAAGTAGGTAGGTTATTGGAATATTTTGGCCTATGAAAAAGAAAACTACAAAATTCTCTCTGTTGCTTGTTATAAAAACATGTTATCTTTGATTCTAGGTCTGTGGTGGCGAACCTATGGCATGCATGCCACAGGTGGCATGCAGAGCCCTCTCGGTGGGACACACGCCATCGCCCCAGTCCTACAACTTCAGCTGGGTTTTATAAAAGCTTTTTGCATTCGTCTTCCGCCACCGTGTGCAAAAAAAATGGTGATGTCCATTTTGCTCTGAATTCATGGTGACCTAACCCTAACCCTAAGTAGAATTTTCCTCCAATGGGATTTTCCCATGTATTTTACGAGGACACAGACAGGGCAGGCTAGAAAAGTAAGTGCCTTCCTAACCATACCCAAGTGTCCCAGGTTTGTTGGCGATGTTCATTTTTCTTTATGAGTTCATGGTGATGTAACCTTAACTCTAAGTGGAATTTTCCTC
>JAKJMR010000198.1:1725643-1747215 GCA_024449315.1 Daboia siamensis | reverse complement strand
TGTATTTTACCAGGAAACATAGACAGGGCACCTTAGAAAAGTCAGTGTCCTCCTAACCACACCCAAGCACTCTGAATTTGTTGACAATGTCCATTTTTCTCTATGAGTTCATGGTGACCTAACCCTAAGTAGAATTTTCCTCCAATAGGATTTTGACGTGTATTTTACCAGGAAAGATAGATAGGGCAGCTTAGAAAAGTAAGTGTTTTCTTAGCCAAACCCAAGCACTCCGAATTTGTTGGTAAAGTCCATTTTCCTCTCTGAGTTCATGGTGATCTAACCCTAACCCTAAGTGGAATTTTCTTCCAATGGGCTTTTCCCATGTATTTTACCATGAAACATAGGTAGGACAGCTTAGAAAAGTAAGTGCTCTCCTAACCATACCCAAGCACTCTGAATTTGTTGGCAATGTCTATTTTGGTCTTCGAGTTTATGGTGACCTAACCCTAACCCTAAGGGACGTGGTGGCTCAGTGGGTTAGGATGCTGAGCTTGTCGATCAGAAGGTCGGCAGTTTGGCGGGTTGAATCCCAAGTGCCGCATAACAGAGTGAGCGCCTGTTACTCGTCCCAGCTTCTGCCCACCTAGCAGTTCGAAAGCACGTAAAAATGCAAGTAGAAAAATAGGGACCACTACAGTGGGGAGGTAACAGCGTTCCGTGCGTCTTTGGCGTCTAGTCACGCCGGCTACATGACCACGGAGACGTCCTCGGACAAGCGCTGGCTCTTCAGCTTTGAAACGGAGATGAGCACCGGCCCCTAGAGTCAGAAATGACTAGCATGCATGTGCGGGGGAACCTTCACCTTCACCCTTCAACCCTAACCCTAAGTCCATGGTGGCGAACCTATGGAACGTGTGCCATAAGTGGCATGCAGAGCCCTCTCTGCGTGCACCCGTGGTGTCGCCTAGTCCTAGGACTTCAGCTGGCTTTTATAAACCTTTTCGCTTTAGGCCTGCACCACAGTGTGCAAAAAAAATTTTCAATCAATCAATCAATTTCAATTTGTGGGAAAGAAAAACATCTCACAAAGTTGGAATTAATTGATTGAACTTTTTACTCCCATCCAGTCTGCTGTTACCACCGCAGCCACACTCACCCAATGGGCTGTGCCCACCCAATTGGCGACACCCACCCAATGGGCCATGCCCACCTGGCATCTGTCAATACATAAGTGGGTTTTGAGTTGCATCATTGTTCTAGCTCAGGGGTAGGCAACTTTGGCTCTTTTATGACTCGTGGACTTCAACTCCCAGAATTCCTGAGCCATAAAAGAGCCAAGGTTGCCTACCCTTGTTCTAGCTCATCCACTGAATTCAGCGGACTCAGGATTGACACATCTAAATATTTATTTATACAACACAGTGAAACAGTAACATCTAATTGAAACATCTTGGCTGAGTGTGTTCCCTGCAAGGAGTGTTACATGATCCTAAACCTAATGCTAAACTCACACATCCTTATTTTTCCAGTGCTGCTTTTCTGTTGTGATATCCAAACTGATAGGAGCGTAAGAATAAATAATAGTAAAGTAGACTCATAATAATGTCAGTCAAATACAGTACTGTATAATCATAATTCAAATAAGGCCCATTATTAAACTCATAAAATACCCAAAGCTATGCTCTCCATCCCTTAACAGTTATAAGGCTAATATGTTAAAATGTTATCAACAGCAGAACTAAAGGTTAAATACTAAGAAGCTAATTAAAATCAAGGTATCCAATTTCTTATTCAAGGGAAATGTGATGAATCCTAAATGTGATGATGTAATTCATAAAAAGAAATGGTCACTAAAAATAGGGAAGATAAACAAGGCTTAAAATAAATAATGATTAGGCTGCAATATTTTTGGGTGTCTTGCTTGCCAGTCAGTTTCCAGAATTGCACAAACCTTGTCTAATAATGAGATAATGAACAGCCTCCCCAATCTTCACCTCCTTGTTTCAAGTGATGAGATGGTGTTCATGCTGATTAGCACAGTTGTTTGCTGTAGGGGGCCTAGCTATACACGTAATTGGTTGTGGCTCAAATGACAGTGATCTCATATAGATAGTTGGATTGTGAAGATGGAAGCTGTCATTTACTTGAAGCATTTATGCTTGCCTACAATACACAAATATAAATTGTTATTAAAATATGACACAGATGTGGAGCATATAAAAACTATAACAAAGTTGTTAGGTATAATTCCAGAAAACACATTTTTTTAAAAAAATCACCATTTACTAAGATGTATCATGACAACTGCAAGAACAAATCTGGCACAACACTAGAAAAGAAGAATTTTGCTGATGATATCATTTTGTGGAATCAAAAAAGAAGAATACAGTATGCAGCAATGGCAAAACTGACAGTATATCCATAATAAATTTAAGCAAGGATGCCTCCCATACACATAGGCATTACATTATAGGAGAAATTTAGACATAGAATACTTTTTAAAAATGACTTTTAAAAATAAAGATATGAGAGTAATAAAAAGCTATATGAAAGGATTTAAATAGATCACAGCAATAATCTTTAATGTATGGTATAAACATCTACGCTGGGGTCAGCAGTTGGGCAAATAAAGAGAAGTGAAGGGAAGAACATGCTACCAGAAAATTTTCCTATAATTTTCTATTTTTTAAATCAATGCTTAGTAGTTGTTTCTCTTTGTAATATTAAATTATTACTATTCATTTTATACCTCATTTCTTTATATTTTGTTTATTCTTACAATAAAAATATGTGAAAATGTCCAGATGGGGGGGGGGGAGAGAGAGAGAGAGAGAGAGAGAGAGAGAGAGAGAGAGAGAGAGATTGTCACTTCACTTAGTTCTTCATAGGATTAAAAGGGCTGAATCTGTTTATTGCTTCACCCAACTTGGATTGAACATGCATGGTTATCTCTGAAGACATGTCTGGTTCCAAGCAGCAACATCTAGAAAGGTTGGATTCTGCTGATTCTTTGTTATGCTGGAAACTGAATCAAAACATATTGTAAAGATAACTGAGAGAACTTCGAGTTTATAATTAGTATTAAAACTTGTAGAACTTTAAAGAATAGGTGAAAAGAAAACACCACTATCTTTCTTTTGCCTTGGCTTCTTGTAAACATCGTATCTTACCTGCTTATGAAGCTAACCTTGAGAATCTGGTAAAGAAAGCATTCTGTAGTTTATTCAAATATACATCAGTATTACTATTTGATGCTTTGCAAGTTAGAGTGAACTGTGATAATAGAATGCTAAATAAATTTACAGATATTTATTAACAAAATTTATATACTGATTTTGGTAATATATATTTTACGTTAAATGAATTGAATTTCATTTAAGTTCTTAGACATCTATGACAGGATCGATTCTATTTCTTTTAGCCAGTATTTAAACTTTATTTGGAATTATTTATGTATTAATATATCTTAACATAAACCTTTCTTTCAACAACAACAGTGAAATATGATTCCAATGTTCAGAAATACTGAAATTAAAGTTTTTCCTTGACACATAAGATTAATCTTTCGTATGTCATATTTTATTGCTTGCTGCTTTGTTTCATTGTATCATTTTTCATTTTTATGGCAGTAGGTTAATTGGAAAACATATCAGTAATAAAAAAGACTTGTCTTCTGTTGATTTGTACAGAATTTATTTTAAGAAAATAGGTTTCATTAAACAACAACAAAGAAACCCCTTCACAAACAATTTTATTCCATCTTTTTCCTATTGTAAAGCAAATAGAGTGCAATTGTATAGCAAATTGTGAACTGATAGCTGCTGCAAAAATGAGAAAATTCAAAAAGTTTTCATCTTTAGTTATATAAAATGTCTTAAATGGGAAGGAAAGGGAAGGAAAATGTCCATTTGATTCAGAGATTGTAAGAGCTTGAGGACATGAGTTGAGAGCTCATGACCAAAGCTGAAAACAGGACAGCAAACAAGATTTGTGAGCAAGTTATCATACCTCCCCCCACCTCCCCCACCTCTACAGATTAAATATCAAGATGTTGTAGACTTTTGATTGCATAATAATAGAGTTACCCTATGGTAAGATGATGGCCAATACATTTTATAAATAAATAATTAGGAACACAAATAAATAGGTATGCGATTTATGTGTAGACTCTTTATGGCTTGACTATAGAGGTTGTCAAAGTTATCTGTTGGATAATACTGAAGGTAAAAACCATAGTTGTGGTCCATATTGGTACTAATCAAAATAGAAAGTATAGCCAGCCAGTTTTGGAAGTCAAATTTATCTCTCTGTGTAGCAAACTGACAGGTTAAACCTGTACTAGAAAGACAGATTCTATATAAATTGATGTGGAACCAGATTGCATATAAGACTTACAAAAGTGATGTGGCAGCTTTTACAGTGAATCTTGGAGATTACACACATAGATTTCTTCTTTGAACTTTTGTAGATTTTTTTAAAAAAATATGCTATAATGAACAAGATTAATATTGGAAATATAAAGGCGGGGAGTCTCTCAAAAAAGATTTTGGGTATAGTTTTTTATGCTATGCTAGAAATTTCTAAATCAAGATGAAGGAATTAGTGTGTTTCTTTCATTCATTCATTGAATGTCACTCAATGAATTTTTATTTATATTTATTTTTATCTATATTTTATTACTGACCTTATGGCTAAATGGTTTAATTGATTCAGTGTGTAGTTTTGAATGAAAACATATATACAGTATGGTAGGTACAAAAGTAGAAGGAAAAAATTACATTAATGGGATATAGTTATTACACCATATAAATTTTATAGAAAGGGAACAAAATGTGAAGATGCTTTTTTATATCAAAGAAAGTGTAAAATCTAACTCACTAGAAAATATTGAAATATTGAAACTAGATTTATTCAACCTGTCTACAAATCTTTAGGGTCCCTAAAAACTGTACAAAATGTTGCTTGAATGTGGTGGAAGCAAGGATGGTTTACAAAAAATAGAAAAATACAGCAAATCTTATAATAACCAGATTTAGCTATTCTCTCTCTCTCTCTCTCTCTCTCTCTCTCTCTCTCTCTGTCACACACACACATTGCTTTTAGTTTGTTTTGTTTCCTATTTTTAACTCTTCTAAGTTTTGTATAATATTTCTTTTACTAACAGAAGAGAAAGTATGTGAATGTATGTATGTATTTCTCTAAAACTTCATTTAATTAAAACATGAATTTTAATTAAAATCTTTGTCCTTAGAAATTGTGAGATGCAGTTTATATATTCTGGAAATCGTTCCAAACTTTTTTTTCTCATAGAACGCTCAGAACGGTGTTCTGGCACCTTTTTTTTTTGCAAAGAAAAAAAAAAGCTCCCACTATTGGTTTTTGAAAGCCTATTGCAAGGGTAGGCAACCTTGGCTCTTTTATGACTCGTGGACTTCAACTCCCAGAAATCCTGAGCCAGCCACACTGAGGGGAAAGAGAGAGGTTTCCAAGCTAAGCCCTGCTGGCTCAGGAATTCTGGGAGTTGAAGTCCTTGAGTCATAAAAGAGTCAAGGTTGCCTATCCCTGCACTAGAGGAGAACATTAAAATTATTTACAAGGTTACTTCTTTAGGAACTAAACTTTTAGAATCTAAAACAGCTAATTCAAAAAAGCCAACAGGAAAGAACCTCACATTTTTCATCTGCTTCTGTCTTTTGGAAGGTAAAATTAGATAAAATAATCTATTTCCTATGTTAACATCTCTGCAATGAAATCAATAAAGATAACAGGAAAGAAATGAGAGACATTTTTCTCAGTGTAATATGTCTAATTTAGCTGATGCTAGAAAAAAATAGTATCTTTTGTACATACTCTTGAAAACTATTTTGAATCTATAACCATCTATTACAACTAAACCACTTTAAATTAAACAATTCTTAAGAATGAAATATTCTTAATTTGGTCTTTACTTTTACTGTTTAGACTGTTGTGTGTTTTGAAAAATAGTTTATTTAGAATCTAATTATTTAGTTGCACTTCAGTCTTTAAATAATTAACCTAGTATATACATAACAATATATGATGTTTTCCATGGTGAGCTTAACATCAATAACAACATTTATTAAAAAGGCTAAAATAATTTCTTGTGGTATTATCTGTACATTAAAATTTTGTTTAGTCATAATCTTTCACTTTTCACATTCTGAACAAGCAGTAGTCTTGTATCCTAGCAAAAGATGTTACATATGTGCATAAGCGTAGTCAGTAGCATATGCCTTTTTAAAAATATCAAACATGCAAAGAAACGAAAATAAGTCCAAAATATCTGTTATTATATCCAGAAATGCCAATTTTGCAACCAATATTTCTCATCCATAACTATGGCACCCTAAGGATACCTGCATACATGCAAATGCTTCTCTGGAATCAGTAACACAGCAGGGATTGGTTTTTCCTTCCAGTAACAGACTGCTGGGAAATACCAAACATGGCCTTGAGAATTCCAATGTTTGTTACAAATTTTTCTGGATGTGGTTGAAAGAGGCCTAGAAATGCCAGCACAAATACATCACACTTGCTGAGCGTGCACACACAACTAATTATAATCTTCAATTATATGTGATATATCTAAAATGAGATGGGCTGTCTCAACTGCAGCTTGCAAACCATTCCGTTTTGCGGTAAAACAATCCAGGACAAGCTAATCAACAGAGCTTAGAGAGGACTCATTAACACAATTTTTGGGAAGGAAAGAAACAGAAGGGCAGTTTAACATCTTCTAGTTGATGTTATGTTATGTAACATCTTCTGGAAGTTGAAGTCCATGAGTCATAAAAGAACCAAGGTTGCTTACGCCTGGCCTATTGGCTTTCGAAAGCCAATAGAAATTGCTGCTGAGTGCGCCAAAAGACCCGGCCAGCAAACATTGCACAGGCAAGTTGTCTGCAGCGAAGGCAGGAACTTTGCACCCTCCTTGCTGCCCAACTACACCATCTCAACCAGGTAAGTAAGATATTATTTGCAAATAGGATGGCAATAAACAATTTAGGCTGCATTTACATCAGGGCTTTTCAACCTTTTCAGAAATTGTACCACTTTTAGGACATGACAATATTCAAGCACCACCAGTGCTTAACAAGGTGTCAAAAACTTGATGACTAAAAAAAAAGGGGAGGGTATTTTGGGTTTCATTGGTTAGATTCATTTATTATTACAGAAATGGCTAGTTTATAATATTATAGAAAAGCAAAAAGTTGAGGTTCAACGTTAATGCTTCCTTCTACTCCTGCAACAGAGGAAATCAGAAGTCAGTGCCTTTTCTTTTTCCCTTCTCCTCCTCACTTTTCGCTTTATCTCTCACCCTTTGCTCGCAAAAGCCCCCCCTCACTCACTCACACTTTGCTCACAAAAGCCTCCAGTCACACTTACTCTTCTGTCTCGTTCAGTCTGTCCCCCACTCACTCCGTCTCTTTCAAAGGCCTCTTGCTCGCTCAGTCACTTACTGCCCCATCGCTTCCAAACACCATTTGCTCGTTCACATGCTCACTTACTGCATTTGGAAGCAATGGGGCAGTAACTGAATGAGTACTGGTGCTGGAGGCCATCAGCTGTTTGGCACCGGAGACCACTGCCACAAGGAACACAGCTCTGGGTCGGGGTTTGGAACAGCTCCGGGTGGGCGCTCAGCACGGGCTGCAGCGTGGCAATTGTGGGGAGGGCAATCCCTGTGGCCAGTGATTCTGAGCCTCAGGGGCAAAGGTACAAAGGACGGGAAGCGACACCGTAACAAGACACCGGCATTGCTCCCAGTGACAGTACCTCTGAGTTCTGGCACCTTTTTTTTTTTTTTTAGAAAAAAAGCACTCTGTATGTGTGTGTATGTGTGTGCAAATACACACACACACACACACACATGTTTTAAATGTTTGTTAAGCATTCAGAATACACTTGCTTAGTCCCAGACACGGGACAAATCTTATTTCCTTTTTCAGCCTAGCCCAAGGCCATCTATAGGCAGTAGCCACAGCAGTGGAAGCTCATATTTGTGTAAATATTTTGTCTTGCTAACAAAGAATAAAGGGAGACCGATATGATCATTTCAAACTTATTTGTTCTCATCAGTCAGCCATACCCTTCTGAGATTCGAACCTGGGCCGACTGCGTCTTAAGCAGTTGTTTTAACCCCTAGGCCACAGGCGCTCTCTCTCTCTCTCTGTTCGAATCTCAGAAGGGTATGGCTGACTGATGAGAACAATAAGTTTGAAATGATCATATCGGTCTCCCTTTATTCTTTGTTAGCAAGCCAAAAAATGTACATATATACTATACACACACACACACACACACACACACACACACACACACACACACACGAGCTGAGATTAATTCAGAAGGTATAGAGGAGACATAATCATAAAGACTCCAAAAAAATAAAGCTAGGAGTTATCTGTTGATTGTTTCTAGGAACCCATCAATGTTAAGTGCAATGAGACTTCTTTAATTTTGTTTTGAATCATGTTCATGTAGTGCTAATACTTTGTGGAATGAATATCATAGATTATTTTTACTCTTCTTGTTCAATAAAAAGACATTAGGACTATCTATAGGTCACCAATGTTTTCTTTCATAATGTTCATCATTATATTTATTATTTATAGGTTTAATTGTCTGAAAATAGATTTTCATTCAATTATTGTATGAAGTTGTAAAATTGAAAGATGCATTTATAGCATTAACTACAATGTTCTGCTTAATAGAATTCACTTTCAAAGATTGATAGCTTTCTAGCTGGGCATAAATACCTACTGTATACATTCTTATTCATTCATTCAATTCATTCATTTGTTGGTTTCCCATTTGCCTCATACCTGCATGTACATGCTATCTTCCTTCCTGGAGTTGGAAGAAAAATATGGTGGTATTAATTGCACTATCCTGATTGCTAAGCCCTATTTTCCCTGAAGAATGATACTGGTGAGTGATATTTACTTCAGTCCCTGGTTTTATTTTTTTCTCTCCAATTGAGGAGGAGAAATTACACTCGTTTATGTTTAATGAGGCATGCCTAGGGAAGGATCAGTAGATTTAGCCACATGTCAAGTTGTTCTATGTCTGTAGACTCTCAGGTGAGCTATTAATGATTTGCTATCCCTCTGCCTTTTTTGCTTCCCTCTCCTTAAATGTGGCTCAACTTTTGTGTGGCATTTTACCACACTGCTACAACAAGCAGAATTTTTATAATGAAAGTTGGCACTTTGTAACCTAGGAAAAATTTCAAGAAGGTCTAGGAGACTTGGAAAATATCCTGGCAGAAAAATAAGTCCCACCTAATAACCCTGTTGTCAACAATTTCTGGCAATAATGGGGGATCGACAGAATAAAGAAAATGATTCCACAACTGAGCTTCCCACATAGGATCATAATTATGAACATTTATGCGTTTTTGCTCTGTTGCAAGAAGCAGATGAGACAGCTGGCAACGGTAAAATTGTTTATTAGAGAACCGGGCAAAGAACACGTTAACAGCGCCTCTATTTATACTTCAGCTGGCCGGCGGCTGGCCAATCAGCGTGGAGCCGGTTTCCCGCTAGCGGCAGGACCAATCGGCTCTTAACATTCTGACAGCTCGGAGCTGTCAACTGCTAGCGCCTGCGTGGTAGCCCGGTGGAGTTTGACAGCCGAGAGCTGTCAAACGGCTACGCATGTGCAGATGCTACCCGGCAGCTTTTGACAGCTGTCAAAAGCTGCCGCGGCGTTTACCTCAGAACTTTATAACTTGTTTAATGAATTTAACGTGAATACACAACACCCCTTATCCCTCCCCCGGCTTGGTACGGATGTTCCCTCGGGTGTTCTTCCGCGTCGGCCCCCACTCGAAGTCCTGTAAGTATGCAGGGGGTCTTTTTTCCCTTTGTGAGTGGCAGACAGGGATGTTTTCCTGGCCTTCATCTTCGGGAAGTGTCATGGCCGGATTATCGATGGGTTCTGAGTCCTTAGTGGTAGCTGGTTGCATTGGGGTGTGTGTGTCTGGATCGTGGAATGTGTCGTGTGCTGGTGTTTCACAGTCCTCCCTTCCCCCTGTGTTCTGTGGGCTTCGTTGTCTTAATTGATCGATGTGTCGCCAAAGGAGTCTGTCTGTGCCGGCATCCATGACATACGATAAAGGTCCCGTCTGTTGAAGAACGACTCCCTGGAGCCATTTGTCCCCCTCCCCGTAGTTTCTGGCCCAGACGGCTTGGCCGACAGAGAGAGTTCTGAGCTGCCTGGGCAGACTAGGTTCTGCCGTGGCCCTGTCTGGGTGCAATCGGTCCAGCCTGGTTGTAAGTCGTTTCCCCCATCGGAGCTCGGCAGGCAACAATCCGGTGGAAATGGAAAGGGTAGTGTGTTGGGATAATAGAAATTGAGCCAGTCTGCGGTGCCAATTCCCGGTGACGATCTTCCGCAGTGCCTCTTTAGTGGATTTAACCATAACCTCAGCCAAACCATTCGACGAGGGGTGGAACGGAGCTGAAGTAGTGTGCCTAATAGAGTTCCTCGTTGTGAAAGTCTGGAATTCATGGGAAGTAAATTGTGGCCCG
Source organism: Daboia siamensis (assembly GCA_024449315.1). Classification (NCBI taxonomy): domain Eukaryota; kingdom Metazoa; phylum Chordata; class Lepidosauria; order Squamata; family Viperidae; genus Daboia; species Daboia siamensis. The sequence continues at coordinate 1,736,719 of JAKJMR010000198.1, read as the reverse complement.
TTATCTGAGACTATGACATCTGGCAACCCATGTGTGGCAAAGAGCCCCCTTAATACTTGTACTGTGGCTGCAGTGGTTGTGCTGCTGACCGGTACCACCTCCAACCTCTTGGAATAACTATCCACTACTATCAAAAATACTTGACCCTGGAAGGGTCCTGCGAAGTCCACGTGTATGCGGGACCAGGGGTTTTTTGTCGTCTCCCATCTGTGGACGGGAGCCTGTGGTTGAGCTGCTCTGACCACCTGGCAGGGGTAACAGCCGGCCACATAAGCCTCTATGTGCTTATCAATGCCTGGCCACCAGATGTAGCTCCTGGCTAACGCTTTCATTTTGACGGTCCCCGGGTGACCTTCATGTAAGGTTTCTAGTACCCTTGTCCTATGCCTGAAAGGGATTACTACCCTGGTACCCCATAGGATACATCCCCTGTGCGCCGATAATTCCATTTTCCTTGAGAAAAATGGCTGGAAGTTGGGTCCTGGTGCCTTAGATTGCCATCCTGAAGTTATGCAGTTAAGCACCCGTCCCAGAATTTTATCGGCAGAGGTTGCAGCGGCAATGTCTTTAACTGACAAAGGGCATTCAGGCAATTTGGAAATGGCCAGGATATTCCCTGCTGGGGTGGGGTCGGGGTCTACTACAGGTAGGGGAAGCCTACTTAATCCGTCTGCATGCCCCATGTCCTTCCCTGGTTTATGTATTAGCTTAAAAGAATAAGCAGATAAAAAGGTAGACCATCTAAGTATGCGGGGAGAGACGATTTGGGGTGTTTGCTTGTCCCACGTAAAAATCCCAAGCAGAGGCTTGTGGTCTGTGAAGATGGTAAATTTTCGCCCATAGAGGTAATCATGAAATTTTTTGACGCTCGCCACTATGACTAAAGCTTCCTTATCTATTTGCGCGTAATTGCGCTCTGGTTTGGATAGTGTCCTGGAGTAGAACGCGATTGGGATTTGGGTCCCATCTCTGGTTAGATGGCTTAAGACGGCCCCGATCCCATAAGGGGAAGCATCACATGTGAGGCAAAGGGGCAATTGGTCGTTAAATAGTGTCACAGTGGAATTGCTGGTGAGCAAATTTTTTAGAAGTTTAAAACTGGAGTCGTGCTGAGGTGACCAGCACCAGGGGGTTGCTTTGTCCAGGAGCCTGTGTAAGGGTTCCGCTATGGATGCCTTATGCAGAAGGAAGGTGTGATAAAAATTTAGTAGCCGCAGGAAAGCCTGGAGCTGTTGCTTATTTTTTGGGGTGGGAGCTGTTTTGATGGCGCTTAATTTCGAATCTGTGGGGTGAATTCCCTCAGCGTCAATCTTATACCCTAAAAATTCTGTAGATGGGACTCCTATGGAGCATTTATCTCTTTTCAATTTGAGCCCCGCAGTTCTGAACCTGCGGAGGACTTCTTCCAATTTGTTTGCCAGGTCTAGTTCCGATTCCCCTGCAATAAGGACGTCATCAAAATATGGGCAGACCCCAGGGATTCCTTTAAATGTTTTTTCCATAATTTCTTGAAAAATCCCTGGGGCTGCAGAGACGCCGAATTGCAAACGGTTAATTTTAAATGCTCCTTTGTGTGTAACAATAGTCTGCGCCCTGGCCGTGTCAGGGGTGACCGGTAGTTGTAAGTATTCCTGAGCTAAGTCTAATTTTGCGAAAATGACGCCAGACTTAATGGCAGCTAGCACATCTTTAACTGCTGGGACGGGGTAAGCGTGCGCATTTAATGCGCGATTTAAGGTCACTTTATAATCAGCGCAGAGTATAATTTGGCCATTTGGTTTAATTGGGGTCACAATAGGCGTTTCCCATTCTCCCCCTTCAACTGGTTCTAATACTCCTAATCTGAAAAGCCGGTCCAGCTCGTTCTCTATCTTGTTTTTAAGTGCGAATGGGACTCTCCTGGCTTTGATTCTTATAGGCATTATGTTGGGGTTTAATTTTAATTCTACTGGGGGTCCTGTATATTTCCCTAACGAGCCATCGAAGACGTCTGCGAATTGCTTGCAGATAGCTTCTAAGCTCGTAGAGTGAATAGCATTGACACCTGTCAGAGCTATTCCTAATGCCTCGAACCAGTCGAGTCCTAATAAGCTGGTGCGGTTCTCCTGCGTGACCAAGACTGTGAGGGGTCCCTTAAATTTCCTGAATTCTGTTAGTATTGTGGCTTTCCCCTTGAGTTTGATGGGGGGTTTTTGGAAATCAGCCAACCGCAGGTTGGTGGGCCATAAAGTTGGTCGCTGGTGGCTTTGGCTGCAAATGTCTTTGTAAGTTTTCCAAAAGATGAGGGAGACTGCGGACCCTGAATCGACCTCCATCTCACAAGAAACTCCCTGGAGTAGGACCTTGACCCTGACTTTGGGCTTCAGCACTAGGTTGACTGACCCTGCCATCCTACTCTGGCTAACGGTTAGCACTAAGGGCTGGGAGTTCCTCCCCCCCTGGGACGTAGCTGGGCTCATACCTGCGGATGTCACCTCTAACTCGTGTACGTTCTCCCGGCTCTGACTGCGGCATATGGCTCTGAGGTATCCGGTTTTGCCACAGCCGTGGCACTTGGCACTGCGGAAACGGCACGACGCCCTCGGGTGGCTACCTCTGCAGCTGGCGCACTTGGCCCTGATGCCCTGCTGGGTGGCCTGCCTGTTGTTTTGGGGGAATCTTCGGTTGTCCCGTTGCAGCTTGACCCTCTTGAACCTGCGCTGGACGGCGTCTATGTCTGTGGAAACATCGTTCCCCTCAGAGACGTTGTACGAGCTGTCCTCCTGATGCACGGACCCTGTCAGGCGATCTTGGGCTCTCGCTGTGGCTGTCTTCATAAGCCACAGCTTCCATGGAGACTTCGGCCAGCGTTAGGGTCGGCTTGGCGATTAGTTTTTTCCGAAGCCGCTCGTCCTTCAGGCCGATGACCACCTGATCGCGGATCCGGTCCTCCAGGTCAGGGAACCGGCATCGGCGGGCGGCGTGTCTGACCTGTGCTATAAAGTCAGTGACGGATTCCTCAGGCATCTGGAGGCGTCGGGCGAAGTGTACTCGCCAGAATAGTTCGGACTTGGTCGGCATGAAGTGCTTGCTCAGTCCTTCCGTGAGTTCGGCATAGGGAATAGAGGCGATGGGCTCCGGGCTGAACAGACCGACTGCCACATCGTATACGGCGGGCCCGCTGAGGCAAAGGAGCGCTGGTGCCTTGGCTCGGTCATCCGTTATTTTGTTGACCAGCAGGAAACCTTCTACCTGCCCCCAGTGCGACTCCCAACACTCGGGGTGGCGAATGTTGAATTCGTGGATGTGGCCGAGATTGGCCATGCTGTCCCGGTTGTGGGTACTGCTTCGTGCCTGAGGGGAAGCTGTGCTTCCCTGTAGTGACTTCAGCAGTGACTCCGCTCTGACTAGGGAAAAAAATCTCTTCTCTCCCTAGTAGTGACTTCAGCGGCACGAAGCAGCGAATCCCATCCTTGTCGCCAGTGCTCTGTTGCAAGAAGCAGACGAGACAGCTGGCAATGGTAAAATTGTTTATTAGGGAACCGGGCAAAGAACACGTTAACAGCGCCTCTATTTATACTTCAGCTGGCCGGCGGCTGGCCAATCAGCGTGGAGCCGGTTTCCCGCTAGCGGCAGGACCAATCGGCTCTTAACATTATGACAGCTCGGAGCTGTCAACTGCTAGCGCCTGCGTGGTAGCCCGGTGGAGTTTGACAGCCGAGAGCTGTCAAACGGCTACGCATGTGCAGACGCTACCCGGCAGCTTTTGACAGCTGTCAAAAGCTGCCGCGGCGTTTACCTCAGAACTTTATAACTTGTTTAATGAACTTAACGTGAATACACAACAGTTTTAGTGCTTTCCTATTACCATTTCCTGTTGTAGCCTTTTGGTAAAACAATGACAGATCTGGCAGTTCACTTATCATGACTTCCTTGGTGAAGAAAATATTGAGAATTTGCCACAGCTGACTCACCATGGCTGACTCACCATGATCAACTTGCCACAGCCAATTAGCTGCAGCCAAACTCACCATAGGACAACTAGCCACAGCCAGCTTGCCATGGAGCAAGACTAATATTAAAGAAATGGTGGATTATAATCATTAAAGAAAGGATGCAAAAGGAGGCACAAAATGAAATGCGAGTGACAAAAATTAAAATATTTTTTTATTTATTTTAAATAATTAATTTGGATTGTTCAATTGTCCTGCAGTGAGTTGTCCCGCAGCATGTTGGCAGTGATGAGTTGACCACAGTAAGTCCTATTCCACTTCCAAGACTATGATTTGGCTTCCTTTGTTTATATCAAGAAAAAAGAGCCATGAAAGAAGTCAAACACTTTGGTTGGATATTACTGAACTAGCAATCCTAGCAAGAGAAAGATTAAGAAAGAAAAGAGCTTTTCTTCCTTTAGGCTGCCTCTGTTGCCTTTTTCACTTGGGATCCCTTTGTTGTCTTGGAGAACTCCTTATGTCAACAGCTAGCACTGCAAGGAATAGTGCTACGTTTTTCTATAATAAAATGCTAGTTTTCCTTAAGCCTTTGGAGTTTAATCTTATCTCTCTCTTTCCCAAGCTAAGTATTCCCTTTAACACATATTTCTGTATCTGTATCTGTATCTATGAATCTATGTGCCTGTGCCTGTGTGTCTACTCCCTATTCTTTGCTATGGCAAGAAACCTTTAACTTTCTGCCCTCTGCTGTTTTATTTCCTGTCAAGAACCTTCAATACTCTATGTTTAAATTCTGTGCCTTCTTTATTTGTATTTTTCACTCTACTTGAAAGTTCTAGCAGCTAGCTCTTCTGTATGACAGGAAGCCATACAGTAAAAAAACAACAACAACAATCCCCCCCCCCAATCTTTTACTAATTACAGATTACTTTTTGGACTTCTTGAACACGTAACCTTGTTTAATATTCTATAGCAGGGGCCCCCAGACTCATCAGGTCATCAGCCTCTTCAATTTCAGATTGTTAATTGACCCTCAAACATTTATTATAAGTAAAATAATTTAATAAATACTAAACTAATAGTGCTATGTATAACACCAACTCTTGGGATAGTCCTATTGGCCCTTTTTGGTCAATATTAATCACTGTGTCCAATAGAATTGAGGATGGGGAGATCCTGATGGTTACATTGGTCTAATGCTCTTCTGAAACTAGTGCTAGATTTATTTTTATTTTTTATTTATTTTTTATTTTATTATTTATTATTAGTTTTTTAAATTTATTTTTTTAATTTTAAGTTTTAATCTTTAATTTTTTAAAAAAATAAAAAAAATAAAATTTACATCTATATCTAAAAAATATTTGGCTGACCTATTGTAGATGTAGAAGGCAGTTCTTAAGAAGCACTGGGGGTGCTGCCTGCCCAACTTTGTTGCTCTCCTTGGAATCTTCCCTCTCAATCAGATTAAGAGGTACCTGGAAGGATATCAATCAATAACTAGACCTGCAAGAATCATTACTAACTACAGGAATAGGGCTATAAGGGAATGCAGTGCTGGAAGCAAGTGGCTTTGACCCTCACCACTTGGATGTGGCTTGTGGAGTTTACAAATAAGTGCAGGAGTAGGAAAAATGGCAGTCCTCCTTGCCAAAGTAATTGCAGAAAATCTGTAATGTATTAATTACACAAGCAGCAGTGCATTGCCAACAGAATCTATCACTTCTATTTGTTAAATACAGGTCAAGCACTTTTTTAGAAGAGCATTAAACCTGTCTGTATAAAACAGATCTGTTCTACTTTTTTTAAAAAATGTTTTTAAAGAATAAAGTAGTCTGGGTAATCCAATAGTCCAGTGTGGAAAAACTGTAGTGAAGCATTTTAATTTTATCTCAGAAATGGCAACTCAATCCAGCTACTGAGAGAGGTGGAAAAAGATGTTTCAAAGATATTCTGTTTTAATTAATTCATAATAATCTCTAATCCCCTTAAATTTTAAAGATTCTGCATTTACTACATACTAATTTTAAAGATACCTTATTGACAATCTGTAATTTTTGCTTTGTTAATCTATAAACCATGTGGGCTTGACAGCAAGAGTTTTTCTCTTGCAGCTCCGGCCAAAGTGATCTTACAGGGGCAGTAGCCATGGAACCAGAGAGGATGGGACACAGTCTACTTGCTAATGGGAGCAGGACAGGTTTAAGCTCCTGACTGTATTATGAGGACAAAGCTCTCTAGATTCTGCCCGTAGCAAATAAATGTCTTGTAAGAAAAGAAAAACCACTACTTTAAAAGTAGATCATCTAAAGGAAATTTTAAGTTGCTCCCAGTATGGGCTAGAATTAGTAAACATAATGGCATGAGAACACAACATTTGAAAATGGGTAGCAGAGAATTTTTATGCCATGGATAAAGTGATGTCAAGTGACCTCACAGTGAAAAGGTTCCTACCTTCCTAATACTTTTTTCTCCTCACTGGCTACTCAACATTTTTTTCCCTCTGTGTTTCCTTGAATAAACTCTGTTTTCCTGTAATTTAAAGTAATTTTTCTGTAGTCTACATTTTAGGATGATTGACGTTATATTTTCTTCCTCATTATATCTCTTGAAATAGTTGGATATGTTTATTTTCAATCTTTTATTTCAATCTTCTTTTGTAAAAAATATCTATTCAATGAATGAATTTTTTCTTTACAAATTATTCTCTAATTTCTGTTAATGAAGTTGGTGACAAGTTGGCTTTATTTCTCACATAATCTATCAAGATAATCTACTAAGTATGGCTATGTAGCTTGGGTCTTGTAACCACTTATCTGGGAGAAACTGAACAAATAAAGTTTCATTATTTTTATTTATCAGCACAATAGGATATTTGCAGTAACAAGGAGTTCCATGTGTAGTCATGCAATACTTTAAAAAATGAGCATACTTTTAAAACCAAGTATATCATTTTACTACATCATGTAATTCCTTCCATGTGCTTGTAGTTTTGACTTTTTCAGTTTCATTTTTTATTTTTTTCCCATGCATTCCTTCCCCGTCCCCTTAATTTGGTTTTTAATTGAGAAATGAACCTTTCCGTATTTCACTGAAATACTTTGATGTTTTTTACTTGTTTTCTCTATGTAGCAAGATTGATAGATTGCAATGTCATATCTCTTTTGTTTGTTTTAGAATATCAAGAGAAGCTTTTATTTCTTTTTCCAGATCCCATCATAACCATGCTACAACTTGACCTTTCTTTTATGCTGAGCTCTTTTTTATGTAATACATATATAGATTCAAAGGTACTGTACTGCGGAGCTAATTTTGTTTCAAGCAGACTGCTTTTGGCTATTTGGAAAAAGCAGCATCATTCTAACAAAAAGTTACAAATATATCTGATGAGCAAGTATAAAACTGTAATGTCTACTTTTAATGTCTTCTTAAACAAGTATGGTGTATAAATATTTCACACCTTCAAATACTGTACCTGCTTCTTTTATCAGCCAACCATGTTATTATTTGTGTTATTAGTTTGTGTGTTATTTTTACATTGCTTCCCTTCCAAAAAAGGGCAAACATGTATTCAAAAAAGAAGAGTGAAACCTATATTCAATAAAACAATTTTATAATCATTTGGATGTATTATCAAACATTTAGCACTACTTTGCATAACTCTTAGAAAAAATGAGTAAGCGTAAATTCTATAATGTTTCAGCAACTGAGGTATTAAAATTATACATAAAAATTCAGACTTGACCGGCTGATATTAACCCAGTAGATCAACTTTAATATTGTTATGGCCTGTTTTATCCCTAAGAAACTTAACACATTAAAAAATTCTCTGGCATAAATGAAAATAAAGCACTTATCGAAGTGTCTAATATTGTGAACAAGAGTGTACAAAATTTTTCTTAGTGAAATTATTTGATTGCATTTATTGCTAAATCACTGGCATGTTTCCATGATTGCACATTCATCTTCAGCTGGTTGACTTTGGGCTAGTCAGTCTCTCTTAGGCCCAGGAAGAAAACAGTGGCAATCCACTTCTGAAAGATATTGCCACAAAATCTACATGGACTGTCTATGTAGTCTTCTAGATTTAAAGCCACCAACTAACCAACCAAACAAAATAGAACTCCATATCTTCAAGATTGGTTGAGATTGAGGTAACCAATTACTAATTATTCAATGGTTTTGAAAATTCATCAAAATAAATTTATTGAACTTTGTATCTCTAAGTACTTGGAAATATGTAACATGTATTGAAGTAAGTAAAATTTACTTCTGAATAAACATAACAAAGACTGTTACGACCAAGCCTTTTGTAATAATAATAATAATAATAATAATAATAATAATAATAATAATAATAATAATAATAATAATAATAAGAAGTTGGAAGGGACCTTGGAGGTCATCTAGTCCAACCCCCTGCTCAGGCAGGAAACCCTATACCATTTCAGACAAATGGCTGTCCAGTCTCTTCTTAAAAACTTCCAGTGTTGGAGCATTCACCACTTCTGGAGGCAGGTTGTTCCTCTGGTTAATTGTTATACTGTATATAAAATATATATAAAGAAGTTCATAGGAACGTGCATATAAAATTTTGTTCAGACTTATTTCTTTTTAATTAGACAGGATTAACATGATTCAAAAATTGTGAATTGATCAAAATTAAATTTCGTATATTCCCCATTCCTGTTAGACCCAAATATGTGAGCTTTCAGCAGATTAATTTTACAATAAAAGTCAGCGTAGATATTAGGCTTATGAATATTAAAAAAGATATGTTTTCAGCTCCACCAGCCACTAGACTTGTTTGTAATAATAACAAAAAAATTGAACAAATTTTTCCTTATAATGCCAGAAATTCATTAAATAGTTTGATTTTGCTTGACACAAAGTCACCACGAAGAGAGCTAGTTTGGTCTAGTGCAGGGGTAGGCAACCTTGGCTCTTTTATGACTCATGGACTTCAACTCCCAGAATTCCTTAGTCAGCATAGCTGACGCAGGAATTCTGGGAGTTAAAGTCCATGAGTCATAAAAGAGCCGAGGTTGCCTACCCCTGGTCTAGTGCAAGGGATAGGGCTGACCTAGGAATTCTGGGAGTTTAAGTCCACAAGTCATAAAAGAGCCAAGGTCGCCTAGTGGTTATGGCACCAGGGTAGAAACCAGGAGACTGTGACTTCTAGTCCCACTTTATCTGGATGATTTGGGGCAGTCATTCTCTCTCAGTCCATGACATTAGGCTTTGGCAGCAAGCAGACCAGTCAATTCGAGTCACAACCAATGGATCAACATTTGGTTGATCCAGAAAAGCAGACCCTGCCCTTGCAGGAAAATGCTAGGAAGAAAAAAAAAAGCCAGTCCAGGGAAGTGCAAACAATTGAAACCAGAAACTTTAAAGTGCTTGTTAAATAGGGTCTCTGCCAAAAGGGAATTGAAAAAGTTAAGATGGTGACCACATCCATGAAATAAAAGTCATATACATTTTTAATGTGCATCATGATGGATGTGACCATCATCTTAACTTTCTTGATCCCTGTGGGACATTCCTGTTGGGATACATTTCAGACTGATCCCTTCAAGACAGGTACAGACCCTTTTGCAAACTCACATTTTGATGAAATTAGAAGTAGGGATATGGTGAAAGTCACTTCATTATTTAACTGACGGTGTTGATTCTTTTCTCCTGGGTGCAGTTGAATGCTGGAATCTTGGCCTAAGGCCTGCAGGGTATTTGGTTTCTAGGCCAGCTGGCAGTTTTGGATTAGCAACTCCCAATGATTGGGTGGATGCAATACTTTGCTTTTTTGCAGAAAACATTGTTTTCTTCATATTTCACTTGTAAATGTGCACATATTCTTTATATATATATATATGTTGTTAGTTGTGAAGTTGTGTCCGACCCATCGCGACCCTATGGACAACGTTCCTCCAGGCCTTCCTGTCCTCTACCATCTTCTGGAGTCCATTTAAGCTCACGCCTACTGCTTCAGTGACTCCATCCAGCCACCTCATTCTCTGTCGTCCCCTTCTTCTCTTGCTCTCAATCTTTCCCAGCATTAGGCTCTTCTCCAGTGAGTCCTTCCTTCTCATTAGGTGGCCAAAGTATTTGAGTTTTAGCTTCAGGATCTGGCCTTCTAAAGAGCAGTCAGGGTTGATCTCCTCTAGGACTGACCGGTTTGATCACCTTGCAGTCCAAGGGACTTGCAGGAGTCTTCTCCAGCACCATAGTTCAAAGGCTTCAATTCTTTGGCGCTCAGCCTTTCTTATGGTCCAGCTTTCACTGCCATACATTGCAACTGGGAAGACCATAGCCTTGACTATACGCACTTTTGTTGACAGGGTGATGTCTCTGCTTTTTAGTATGCTGTCTAGATTTGCCATGGCTTTCCTCCCAAGGAGCAAGCATCTTTTAATTTCTTGGCTACAGTCCCCATCTGAAGTGATCTTGGAGCCCAGGAAAATAAAATCTGTCACTACCTCCATTTCATCCCCATCTATTTGCCAGGAATTGAGAGGGCCAGATGCCATGATCTTGGTTTTCTTAATGTTTAGTTTCAACCCAAGTTTTGCACTCTCCTTCTTCACTTGCAACAAGAGGCTCTTTAGTTCCTCTTCACTTTCTGCCATTAGAGTGGTATCATCTGCATATCTTAGGTTGTTGATGTTTCTTCCGGCAATCTTAATTCCAATTTTTGATTCACCTAGCCCTGCCTTTCTCATGATGTGCTCTGCATATAAGTTAAATAGGCAAGGTGACAGTATACAGCCTTGCCGGACTCCTTTCCCAATTTTGAACCAATCAGCGCACGGAACACTGTTACCTTCCCACCGGAGTGGTCCCTATTTTTCTACTTGCATTTTTACGTGCTTTCGAACTGCTAGGTGGGCAGAAGCTGGGACGAGTAACAGGCGTTCACTCTGCTACGCGGCACTCAGGATTCGACCTGCCAAACTGCCGACCTTCTGATCGACAAGCTCAGCGTCTTAACCCACTGAGCCACCGCGTCCCCCCCCTCTCTCTCTCTATATATATATATATATATTGCCTAATGTGCAATCAGCCCAGGTTCGAATCTCAGAAGGGTATGGCTGACTGACGAAAACAAATAAGTTTGAAATGCATATCAGTCTCCCTTTAATTCTTTGTT
>JAKJMR010000198.1:1681558-1706420 GCA_024449315.1 Daboia siamensis | reverse complement strand
CCCCATAAGGGGATGCATCACACGCGATGCAGATAGGCTTATTTTCTATAAAATGTGTGATGGTAGAATCACTAGATAACAGTTGTTTAAGATTTGTAAAACTCTGTTCGTGGACCTTGGTCCAGATCCATGGAGTTTTATTATCTAACAGCCTGTGTAAAGGTTCTGCAATTGCTGCTTTGTGGGGTAAAAACGTGTGATAGAAATTAAGTAACCACAGAAAAGCTTGCAATTCAACCTATTTGTTGGGGTTGGAGCCAACTTAATTGCTTTCACCTTAGAGTCAGTGGGGTGAATACCCTTGGCATCAATCCTGAACCTTAAGAACTCAGTGGATGCCACACCAATGCTGCACTTACTTTTTTTAAGTTTAAGCCCAGCAGAGCGAAATCTGCTTAAGACAGCTTGCAGCCTGTCAGCCAAGATCTCTTCAGATTCCCCAGCAATGAGGACATCATCAAAATAAGGACATACACCAGGAATGCTCTTCAGAGTCCTCTCCATCACTTCCTGAAAAATCCCAGGAGCTACTGAGATACCAAACTGTAACTTGGAAAGCTCCTCTATGTGTCACTATTGTTTGAGCATCAGCTGCTTCCTTATTCACTGACAGCTGCTGATACGCTTGCACCAAATAAAGTTTTGCAAAGAGCGCGCCACCTTGGACAGCAGCAAGAATTTGCCAGACTGACAGAACCGGGTAAGCGTGCGGATTTAAGGCTTGGTTTACCGTAGCCTTATAATCAGCACATATTCTAATTTCTCCACTTGCCTTTAACGGAGTCACAATTGGAGTTTTCCAGTCTCCCCCGTCCACTGGTTCTAACACTCCCCGTTCCACCAGTTTTTCCAGTTCGCTCTCAATCTTATGTTTGAGGGCGAATGGAATTCTTCGGGGCTTGATATGAACTGGTGGGACATTTGGGTTTAGTTTAAATTTAATGGGAGGGCCCGTGTACTTTCCCAGCCTATCATCAAATACATCTGCAAATTCATTACAAACAGATTCAAGACATTTGTGCTGGATGCTATTCACTCCCCCCAACCAAGTGCCCAGGGCATCAAACCAATCCAGCCCTACTAAACTAGTTCTCTGCCCATTGGTCACCAAAATCTCTAAGGCACCCTGGAAGTCCTTAAACCCCACAGACACGGTGGCCTTTCCCCTGATTTTAATAGGGGTGTGCTGAAAATCTGACAGCTGTAAACTGGTGGAATTTAAAGGAACCCTCTGCCTGCTCCGATCACAATTTTTTTTAAATGTCTCATAGGAGATTATTGAGACTGCAGAGCTGGAGTCCAGTTCCATCGTGCTAGGTACCCCTTACAGATGGACCTGTATTGTTATTTTTGGTTTGAGCAGCTGATGGACTTCCGTGTGAGACATGGTCCGTCTGCTCTTTCCAGGGACTGAGGGATCATGCCAGGGTTTGTGCTGAGGGAAAACAGTACCTTCAAGCTCCGATGCCATAGCTTGTAATTCGTTCAGGCTGTCTCTGCTCCGATTCCGGCAGACGGCTGCAATGTGCCCTGTCTTGCCACAGGAACAACACTTTACAGATCTGAACCGGCAGGTTGCACGGAGATGGTTTCCTCCACAGCTGGCACATTTCTGGTTCGATGTGTTGGCTCCCCTCAGTTCCTTGCATCCGCAGCTGCACGCTGTGCTCTTTGTGGCTGATGATTGTCTCCGCTGGCCCGCGTCATTGTCCCGCCATGGTGGATGCTTCCTGAGTCTGTGCTGTACCACATCTACCTCTGCCTCTCCATCCAGGTCACTGCTTCCGCTACTCGAAGCACACTCATGATGTATGGTCACTCCTGAGCTGCTGCTATTGCGGTGTGTGTGTTTGTCAGAGTCATTGGCTGCCTTGTAAGCTATCACCTTGTCTAAAACCTCCCGCAGATTCATCAGTGGCTTTGCAAGGATCCTTTGTTGGCATTGCTGGTCTCTCAGTCCAAACACCACTCTATCCCTGATCCTATCTTCCAGATCAGGAAATTTACACTGGCAAGCAGCCTGTCTCAGTGCCGAGATGAATTGCGAGGTCGGCTTACCCAGATGCTGGCTGCGCTGGATGAATTTATGCCGCCAATAGATTGGAGCTCTCGCTGGCATGAAATGCTCCTCCAGCTTCTTTTTTAAATCAGCATAAGAGACGTTTTCAATGGGCGTCGGTGAGCAAAGACCAACAGCCACATCATACATGTCCTGATCGCTTAAGCACAGAAGTGCCGCTGCTTTCATTTTATCTTCTGTGATCTTGTTGATCATCAGGAAACCTTCAACTCATCCCAGATGCACTCCCCATCGCTCTGGCTCGTCGATGTTGAAACGAAATTTGCTGGTCGCTCCAAATTTAGACATTTTGCACCGGTCCTAGAATGCTACTTCATTAGGAAGATTTCAGATTTTTTTTCCTGCCTTTCCCACTTCAGAGTAACTTCAGCTCTGATTGAAACAGCATCCCACCTTCGTTGCCACTGTTAGATCATGGGCTCAGGACCGCATGGCCAAGATGGATGATGCAGGACAACAGGGTTCAGCATAACTTCCTTTATTGATGTAGCACAGACTTGGCAAACAAAGGGGCAACTGCCCCTCTTATATACCTAGCCAGGTATACTTGGAACCAATCCCATTGTCTGGATTTCCTGCCAAAGACTGCGCTGTCAATCCTGATAGGGCACCCTGCCACCTGGTGGTGTCAGTGGCTATCTCTGTGAACATCTCCTATATACATATATACATAACAGAAATAGCATACAATACTAATTCCTAAATGACAAAAATAATCTGATTTACTTGCGCAGCAGAAAAACAAGCACTGGATTTATGGAACAGGAAATGTCTTACAAGATTATCTATGCATTTTTCTCTTTTCTTAAAGACAGAAAAGGTTTCTTTCTTAACTTACTGTTAATAAGTATCTTGGATGTTTGTTCTTTCAAAATAATTGCATGGTGTGATTTGTAAAAATATATAAACATGCACCTACCTAAATTCTAACATTTGTATGTCTGTGTCTATTTTTGTTTTTTCTATCTCACTCTGATTTTCAGATGATAACAGTTTAAGAGGGCAAAAGGAGAAAAATCACAGTTGCATGGAAAACGATGTTAAACGAAGCCACTTGGAGGCCTTACCTTGCACTGGCTATTCAAGGAAGGATATAGTAGGTCTGGTCTCTGAGGAGGATGATTTTTATCTTAGAACTGGAATTACCTGGGATACCCAGCTGTCTCTCTTGTATGTGCCATCCATGCCACAAAGGCTTAATGTAATGAGCTGCTCCTGGCTTTCAAGTTCAAGGAAATTATTCAGATTTATATATTGCACAGTCATAGTTGTAATCATGCTCATTATTTGAACTGGACAGCTAGCCAACCTTATTGGAGACCAGGATTAAGTCAAGTAACTTTTTAGCCATTATATTAAAGCAAATTGATAAGGAAGATACTTTCTTCATTAAATTCAAGTTCTGGAAAAGATCCAAAAATGCAGAGTGGCATTCATGAAGGATCAAAGGCTGAAGGGAGAAGAGATTATCAAAGCAAAAAGCATTATATGCCTAATTATATGAATGCAGAATGAGCAAAAATGAGTGATGCTGCCAAGTACGCTGTACCCTTGTTTAAATTATACAATAAATGTTGTTTTAAAAATGGAGTTGGAAACTAACATTAGTTCTCTTATTTCAGAAAATAAGGCTTATGTCACAAGGTAGGCATCGATATTCACATGTTCTTATTCTCTATGAACTAGATTTTTCAGTGTAACTAAAAAGGACACACTCTTGTTTTCTTACACAGAGTTGCAAACAAGGTAGCATTTTATCAGCTTATCAAATAAAATTAGCAAATGAGTAGTAAGGTCTAAAAAAGACCAGATGATATAAATAAACCAGTTAACCAAAATAGAGGACACTAGGCTGAAGTAATCTTGGGTATTTGTTCTTTCAAATCAAAGAATAGAATAGAATAGAATAGAATAAAATAGAATAGAATAGAATAGAATAGAACTGGAAGGAACCTTAGAGGTCTTCTAGTCCAGTCCCCTGCTCGAGCAGGAGAACCAGTGGTGAGATTCAGCCAGTTTGCACCAGTTCAGCAGAACCAGTAGCTAGTTTTTTGTTGCCCAGGCCCAGAATGGACTTCTGGAAGTGGCATCCACAAAGAGAACTGGTTGTTCACATATTTGAATCCAACCAGCTGAGAAGAACCTATACCATTTCAGACAAATGACTGTCTAGTGACTCTCTTCTTAAAAACGTCCAGTGATGGAGTCCCCATGATTTCTGAAGGCAAGCTGTTCCACTGGTTAATTGTCCTCACTGTTAGGAACTTTCTCCTTAATTCCAGGTTGCTTCTCTCTTTGGTCAATTTCCAATTTTTTCTTGTCCTGTCCTCTAGTGCTTTGGAGAATAATTTGACCCCCTCTTTTTTGTGGCAGCCCCTCAGATACTGAAATACTGCTATCATGTCATCCGTGTTTCTTCTTTTCTTTAGACTAGCCAAACCCAAGTTCCGCAGCCATTTTTCATATGTTTTAATCTCCAGGCTTTTGATCATTTTAGTTGCTCTTCTCTGAACTTTTTCCATAGTCTCAACATCTTTTTTATAGCATGGTGACCAAAATTGGTATTCCAGGTGTGATCTTACTAGGGTTTATAGAGTGGTACTAATACTTCATGTGATCTTGATTCTATGCCTCTGTTTATACAACCCAGGATTGTGAGTTAGTAAAATGTTTTAATCTGATAAATTGTGCTATGAGTTATGTTCTCTTCTTAAATTTCCTATTTCCTTTTCTTAAGCATTTATCACATGGAAATAATGTTCATTTATTGATAATACTTTTTTGTACCAGAGATTCTTTTGTGTAGCTTTTTTCTACAGCTTCCAAGACCCATACTGTGCTTTCGTTGTTGGGTTCTGCAAATAAAGTAAAGTGTGCAAAATGTTCTGCACTTGGTTATTTGGACAGGTATAATAACTCCATTGGATTGTGGGAAGATTAGATCATTAAGAAATATGTAATCAAAGAAATCTCTGGTTTTGCATTCTTTTCATGAAAATAAATCAACATTTATATCCCTACCATATTTTTTCCTACTCTGTCCAATGATTCCATACTTTGAGAATGTGCTGTTTTGTGCAAAAGCATTCTGAATGAGCCTGCTGTATAAGAGACCAGGATATAATTGGAGGGTAATCTTTTCAGAGTCATGCATTAAGCATTGTCTCATTTTTATTTTCTGTTAATGTTAGGCATCAGCTGAATTCCCTAGGGTGCAAACTCATTAGCTGCCCAGCATGGAGGTTTCCTTATACCTCTAACACAAAGTCAGAGAAAATGTGAAATCTTGTAATAATAGCTTGGCTCTTTTCCAGCAGCTAGTTTTAAAGAAGGGTAAATAAAACATGGTTTCCAGAGGTGAGCTATGTTTGATCAGCTGTGTTCAGGCATTGCAGACGTAACATCAGCTGTGAAGTCAAGCATGCTGTGAGTACATGATAAAATGTTTGAACGGAATGCTCTCCTTGGAATATGGCTTTGGCCTGCTTTCATGAAATATTCAGCAGTCAGTGTGCATGTATGCTTAAAACATTCAAAGGTCTGACAAAAATCTTAAAGTAATTTATACTTTTATTCCCTTCACAAGGAAAGGCTGGACACCTGTGCTGATTTGGTCGTTTACCTCTAAAGTAGGTGAAAATGGACAAATGAAAATAAAAGAAATTGATGTTCAAATAAATTTGGATGTAGTTTGATCTGCTTGTCAATCTATAGTTTGGCACTCTCCTTTGCATTAATATGAAACAAGTAAAGTAAATATGGTGAAAATAAGTGGAGGCTACCCACAAAATGGCATGGCTCATTGAGATACTGTTATATATTTATATAACACACACAGACACCTGTAGTGACAAGAATTTTGCTTTTAAAAAACACTAATGCATTTTATATAAAAAATAGTTTCCTGACTATAATCTTATCCTTTTTGAGATGAAGAAAGTCTCTTGTTCTAATAAGTGAATTAAATTTATATCTAAACTTTCTTTTTTCATAGTCAAGCCAATAATGATGACAATAAAAAGCTACCATGAACAAAATAACAGCTTATTTTGATTTCTACTGTACTGAAAAATATATTACAACCACAATAATCCTTATGGTCAATATCTGCATGAAGCCAGCAGATATTAACACCAAGCTGAAGATATCCAGTTGTTATATCCACTCTGGAGCATGCAGCAGATGTGCTGAAATTCATATTGTTAAGATCTATTAAGACTAGGATAGGTCTATAAGGATCTGAATGGGGCTGTAGATCCAGTCAATCTCCTGGACTGTGAATCTGCTCTGCACAGGAAGTACCATCCTACCCAGAATCAAAGATTAAAAATGTGAAAGTGTTATACTCCTTCTGGAAGAGCAAGTGGAGAACTTTGGCTCAATTTCATCTTGAACCCTGTTCCTGGAATGAAAGGCTTTGTTATAATCACATATGGCCTTATTATTTTGTGGCTGAACTACTACATCTCACTCTGAATGAAGACAGTTTAGCAACTGTGGCTGATCTAAACTGGAGTAAAGGGGGAAAATACCTTGACCTAAATGACAAGTGGAAACCACATCATCTGCTTGAATCAATTTTATTGAACTGTGCAGGAAACGGAATACAAGATTCTGTCCACTAAGACAGGGCAAAGCAAATGTTTTCATGGTGATCTTATTTACATGAAAAAAGACAACAACAGAACTGACTCCCAAAGCAACCCAGTATTTTTAGAATTTATTCTGTGTAGTCAGCAAGCCTTTGAGCAATATTCAGGAGCTGGCATCCTCTTTCCGATAACTAGTTCTTGAGTTTGCATTTTCAGGGCCAGAGCAGCTGTTTGAAACTTACTGTATACTCTTAAGCATTTTGCTAAGCAGGAAGTATATCTGAAGTTTGTTATGTCAAGCTATTTCCTTGGTTAATTTATTCATCATCAGCAGCAGCAGCCAAGGTAGTGATGAGCTAAGGTTGTTCTGCCCACATGATGCCATTTACTACAGGAGCTGCACTGGTTGCTCCTAGGCTTCCAGGTGAGATTCAAGGAGGTGGTTGTTACTTTTTAACTCCAGTATAGCTTACAACATGGGTTGTATGGAATCTGCCCATCCAGTAAAAATGTTGAGGGAAGGCAGCTATAGATTCCCCCACCCCCTAAGTGTGTATGTTGACATCAGGAATCCAGTAGACAAGGTTTTCTACTTCTCTGGAGCATCTTTTTATTTCTTTATTTATTTATATACCATATTTAGAGACTGCCCATCTCCATCATAGAGTGACTCCAGCAAGTCCTCCTGAAAATAAAGAAATCTCTATCCCTACTTGTGTCTCAGAGGGGATGTAGTCCTTGCTCTTCTAGAGGGCCTTTGGGAATGGAAAATAATGTAAATTTAATTCTTTAGGTAGGGATGTCATATGTTTTCTGGACAGTGGAATTATTGATGGAGGCTTGCTGGTAGGATTAGTTTGTCTTATGTTACACTGAATTACTGCATGAATTTAGTTTGAAAATATGACTTCTGTATAATCTAGCCAACTGTGTTATTTAATAACTCATGAATTAAGCAGTTGAAGATTTAGAGTTGAATATGTCTTGTACAAATTGGGTACAATGTACCTAAATGAATGTTCAGGGAACAAACCTTTCTCTCATTTATGTACAGTAAATCTGGAAATTAACAACTTTTCAATTACAATTTTCCACTTATAGCAACCAATATCAGCATCCAGATTTGTCTTAACAGATCACTGATGTAGAATTCTGAGACATATATGAAAACTATACCTTCAATAACACTTCAGATAAGATGAGAAGTTGCATACTTTATGCAATCAAAACAGGACAACAATACAAAACAAAAGAACTACTCTTTTATACAGTAAAAGAAGTTACTGACCTGTGTGCACAGCATGATTTTTTTTAAATATGAGAGAGATGGGAATATCACGCAAACAATTTGCATATTGTATTCCATTTTCACCTTTGTTTCATAAACTATTGAAATTTGGAACAAAATGAATTGTGGGGAGATAACATTCATTCAAATATGTACAAAGAGCCTACATTCCCAACATTTTTCACTCATCCCATTTACACCAACAAATATTAAACAGAGGGGTTTTAGAAAACATTGTTCCACTTAGAGTACAGTAGCTTTACTGTACAATACTACTTTTGCAATGTCAGTCTTTCCGTTATAAACTGCATTTTTACAATTTTACAGCTGAGTTGTAAAAGCTGCCTCAATATATTACTTGGCAAGCTATGTAGGAGCAAAATTGAGTTTTTTTTCTTTTCAAGGGTCATAGAATTACAAAAACATTCAACTTGTAAGTTATTATAATCTTATCAGGTTTTTCAAGGAGCCAATAGAACTGTTTTGAAATATTATAGCATATCAAGTCTGCTTCCAATCATTTAATCAGTGCCTATCCTGTGATATCATGATCATATAGAATTGTCAGCTTCAAAGTTGAACATGTAACACACACACATGCACACACACAAACACACACACACACACACATACACACACACACCCCTTCAGAAACTGTATCATACAGCAATAAACAATATAGTTATAGCTTATTCCAGTTATTTGTTTGAACAGCGTGGTGGCCTAGCGGTGAAGACACTCGCCTCCCACTCAGAAAGTTCTGAGTTCAATCCTAGGTAGCAGCAACTGTTTTTCTCCTAGGGCACAAAGAAAAAAAATACCTGCTGTGAATTCCCCATGGCACCAGAAAGGGCATCCAGCCAGTAACTGCTCAGCTCCATCCAGTTCTCCCCGACTACCCTGAATTAAAGAATTATAGGTCATAAAAAGGGAGTTTTATGCTAGTTATTTGTTCATCTGCTTCTTGACTAAGCTTTTTCTTTAACTGCTAGATTAGTTTATGCAAAATGAAGTCCTAGGCTACAAGATCAATTTGCTGAATTAATTAAAATATCTGTTGAATCCTGAACTGGAAGAAAATTGCTTGGGTAAAACAGAATTGCTACAAATCAGCCTCATGTTTGGAAAGGAAGTAAGACTGTAGTATTAGAAAATAACTTTGGTTTGATTGGTCTTTTTATCAGACTAATACTCTACATGTACTTTAAGTCCTTTAGGCCACTTCAAGATGCCTGAGATAAAAGAACAGGCAACACACAAAATGCTTGCTTATTTAGATTTAATAGACTTGCAGCTCATATGTAAATAGTGCAAAATATATAAAAGTTAATATCTGTCTATCTGCCTTCCTGTCAACCATACCTAAAATCCTCCTTAAGTAACTCCAAAGGTATGATTGGGAAAGACAATCCTGACCTCTTATCTAAAGGCAGAAGCAATGGAGGTTAATGCAGATATCAAATACTATTAGCTTGTTAGAAATGCAGAAAATTCCTTATCTTGTGTATATAATAAATGAACCTCAAAGATATATCTTAAAGAAGGCTTCTGCTGTTGACCTTAGCAATCACACAAGTTCATACTAATATGGTGGTCATTCCTTTAGCCAGTTTCTAAACTATTTAATACTTTAAAGGTTGAAAACAAACACTGAATCATATTTTAATTGTAAATTGCACAGATTTACAGAACATTATATCCTAAGGTTGTGGAACAGGTTGAGTGGAGCATAATTTTATCTTCCAACATCTATGGGTTCGTCAGGTTTTCTATATATTGCACTGGTTTAAGGTTACAACTGTAGCAAGCAATGTTGAATAGGATAAAGGAAATGAAGTAATATGGTGGAAATAAAAAATCTGCACCTTACCAACTTACGTGTGTTTATGAACTAGAAAATTCAAGAAATGTATCAAGAATTTGAGTGCATTTAAAGAGAAAAAGAATTGTTCATGAGTTCTTTTAATAGCCTTTTAGTAAAGAAACCTTAATTACTTCACTATAAGTTTTATATTCTATTATTTTATTTATCCTTCAATATAATTTATATATAAAATGTGTGAGTGATTACATAGTCTTAATTGGGGGTTAATTCAGCTGGTACTTTGCAATCCAGATGTTTCTTATATATCTGCAAGGTCTCTCAGAAGAGTGACAGTTAATCCTCCCCTTTTTTCTGTCAGTTGCTCTTAAAATATTTCACAAACGAAGCTGATTCACAGAACAAACACTTTAACATTCAGGGCTGTACATTGCATTAGACCACATTTCACTAAGATTTCAGATTTTTGGTCCTAATTGGAGATGCCAGGTACTGAATCTGAGAACTTTGCAAAGGAAACAAAAATGTTCAGTGAACTATGGTCTCTGCTCCACCATGGGTTTAGCTTTGGAGAAGTCTCTATGTACTCCAGCTTCTCCAAGTGAAGATCCCTATATGTACAGTATAACTTCACCTCTTCAGAAAACCCAGGACTGGCGTATTCTGGGAATTGAAATCTTGTAGATACCGAATTAAGGCAGGCTTTCCAGGTATTTCTGCATTTAGAGATTCTATGTCAGCATCAAACAAAGCACCACTGAAAACCAAAAAAAGCAGTGAGATTCCCCTTCCCCATTTCAACTGCACCAATTTGTGAAATAGAAAAACAATGCCTAGCTCTCTTGTAAAGCAACTGAATAATAATTAGTACTGGTCTAATATTTAGATCCAAGTTGTTGAGCTGTATTAAGGAAATACTGACTTTCCCTTCACTTTTAATGTATTTCTGCAGCAGCCTTTGAATCCCTGCTTCGTTTTGCTGAGAATCACACCACTTCTCTCTTTGAGACTGTCTACAGATCTATGTCAAAGGAGGCAGCTGACCCTGTGAAAGAACTTTTTACAGACCTCTCTCTCTACCTCTTGGGTGCTCAAAACAGAGTGGAAAAAGCATTTTTCCGGTTCTTCGACAGCCTTTTCCCTTTGGTTTATACCCGCTTGATAAACCCTGGCATGACGGACTTGTCAGAAGAATATATGGAATGCCTGCGACAAACACGACAAGACATCAATCCATTTGGACGCTATTCCAAAGAAGCTGTTATGGAGCTAACAAAGTCTCTGAGGGCAAGCAGAACATTCAACCAGGCCTTGGGAATGGGCGTTGAAGTGCTAAATGCCACTGAACATGCTGTTTTAACCAAAGAATGTATCCGAGGCCTTGTGAAAATGCAGTATTGTCCTCACTGCCAAGGCCTGACCCTCATCAGGCCCTGTGAAGGATATTGTCTAAATGTGATGAGGGGTTGTTTTGCCAGCGTATCTGAGCTGGACATTCATTGGAGGGAATATATCTACACCCTGGAATACCTCACCAATGAGATGGCTGGAACTCATGATCTAGAATTGGCACTGCTGGGTATTCGGTACTCAATCAATGAGGCCATTTTACAAGCACAACTTAATGGACCCCAGCTATCAGTGACTGTAAGTATGTGTATTTGAATTATCTGCACATTTCTGTCACTGCTCCTGCTTTTAATCTTTGCTTTAAGTTGCTGTTTACTGTTGCTTAGATAAATAATCAGATTTCCTCCCTTTCTTACATGCCTGTCATAATAGAAAGCTTATTAAGATATGTCTATTTTAAAAGATATAGAAACATATCTAAGTCAGAATGTTAGCAACAATGTTGGACCACGGAAGAAAGAAATACCAAAGCAGTAAAATGAAAAACATTAATAAGTTAAGTGTTAATAAGTATTAATACGTTAAGTATTAATAAGTTAAGTATTATGTCGTGGGCTCTGATGAACAGGAACGAGAACACGCAGATGACTACAGAAAAACTCATACTTTATTTAAGCAGAAACTGTACTGAGAGATTGGAGTCACCCTGCCTCAATATATAGCCAAGCCCTATGGTAGCAACCAATCGAATTGAAACCATGTTTGCTGCCCAAAGTTGACCAATTGCAGGACCGGAGACGTCCTATCTGAGTTGCTGGAGAACCATTAGTTCTCCAGCAATGCACATGATGATATTCCAAAAGCCCAGTACATAACACCCCTCCCTCCTAATATCAGGCTATAATACCCTTGACAATAGTCAAGGCTTATTAATCACTCCCAACAACCCTAACCTTAATAAATAATAATAATAAATGTAATGCTATGCTTTTCCAAGGTAATCAGAATGATATTATGCAACCTTTACAGATGTGCCTTGTAGAGTGGACTACAAAGAGATTAAAGAATAGCTTTTCAATGCAATAAAATTACAAAGAGATAAAACAACATGTCAGTGAACATGCTTGACAGCAGTTACATTTTACCCCCAATTTCTGTAGGTAGTGGTACAGTGTCATACATTACACATCACTTTATTTTACAACATAGTCTGTAAGATATGCTGAGAATTTATGTGGTTTGGATGAACGCCTTGGGGTTCCAGGCACTTTGTGGTCTACCAGCTTACCCGGTGGGCTGGGTAGACCATGTCCGCTTGTGCTCCGATGTACAGGGGAGTTGAACTGCTCTGGCTGGCCTCTCCAGATAGGCCCACCCCAGAGTCTGACTGTTTAGAAGAGTAGGCACAGCGCTTGCTGAGATTCGGCTGGTTCGCCTGGTCAGGGGTTCCATGTTGCACTTCTGAGTTGCCATATTCCTCTTCTGAATCAAGTTCCACTGAGGAAGGAAAACCCTGGTGGTTCTGGTGTGAGCTGGCTTGGGTGCCAACCTGAGGACCTCGGGAGGGACTTATGTCATAGTCCTCACTTAGTGACCATTCTGGGAATCTTTTCCTAAGTTGGTCAATATGTCTTCTGATCAATCACCCTCCGTCCAACCCCACTTTATAAGATAGGGGCCTGGATTCTTTGATCACCTGACCAGGAACCCACAAGTTTCCAGGCCCATAGTTCCTGGCCCAAACCCAATCACCTGTTTGCAACCCCCTCGGGGGTTTTGGTTTAGAGGCTTCGGATAACACTGTCTGGATGCATCCTGTCCAGTTTAGTAATTAAGCACCTTCCCCAACGAAGCTCAGCAGGACTTTTTCCTGTAGCTGTGCAGGGTGTAATGTGTTGACAGAGCAAGAAATCTGCCAGTCTATGATGCCAGTCACCTGTGATAATGCGCTTGAGCGCCTCCTTTGTTGTCCTCACCATGCGTTTGGCTTGTCTATTCGTAGAGGGGTGAAATGGTGCAGACGTAGCATGTCTGATGAAGTTAGCTCTGAGAAAAGCCTGAAACTAAGCAGCAGTGAATTGAGCCCCATTATCAGAAACCAAAACATCAGGCAACCCATGTGTGGCAAAGAGTTTTCTCAGCACCTGGATGGTCCTACCAGTAGTCATATTAGGGACTGGAAATACTTCCAGCCATTTTGAGTGGCTATCCACTATTACTATAAAAAGCTGTCCTTGGAAAGGCCCAGCATAGTCTATATGAACCCTAGACCAGGGGATATGTGTTTCTTCCCACCTATGAACTGGGGCCTGAGGCATTTCAGGCCTAGACCTCTGGCAGGTATAGCAACCATGGACTTGATCCTCCACAGCCTTATCCAGGCCAGGCCACCAAAGGTAGCTTCTAGCTAAGGCTTTCATCCATACAATGCCTGGATGGCTTTCATGTAAGGAATGTAAAACTCTGTCCCTCAATGATGTGGGGATAATGACTCTGTTGCCCCATAATATGATGCAACCCTTATGTACAGACAATTCATGTCTTCTCACAAAATAACTTTGGAAATCAGGGCCTGGACTTTTTTCCAACCAGCCCGTGTGTATCCATGACAGTACTCTGCTTAGAATTTTATCTGTAGCAGTCTCAGCAGCAATATCCCCAGCATGGAGGGGAAACTCAGGCAAATCCTGAATGGATAATATTGTAGCAGCAGGAGCTGGATCAGGATCCTTTAGTGGCAGTGGTAGTCTGCTGAGGCGATCTGCATGGCCCATTTCCTTCCCAGGTTTGTGAACTAACTTAAATTTGTATGCAGCCAAAAATATAGACCATCTCAGCATTCTTGGAGATAGTATATGGGGAGTTTGCTTATCTGTGGTGAATAGGCCCAAAAGGGGTTTGTGGTCAGTGAAGACAGCGAAATCTCTGCCGTATAAATAATCATGAAATTTTTTGACTCCAGCCACTATGGCTAAGGCTTCTTTATCAATTTGTGCATAATTACACTCAGCAGCAGATAAGGTTCTAGAACAGAATGCAATAGGAACTTGTTTCTCATTCTTCTTTATGTGGCTTAAGACTGCCCCCACCCTGTAGGGAGATGCATCACATGCAAGACATACAGGTTTAGACTCAATGTAAGGAGTTACAGTGGACTTTTATGAAAGAAGGGCCTTTAGATCCTGGAAACTTTTTCATGTAATTCAGTCCACTTCCAAGGGGCTTTTTTTTTATTAAGTAGCCTGTGGAGGGGCTCAGCTATTGCAGCCTTATGAGGTAGAAATGTGTGATAAAAATTCAGGAGGCCCAAAAATGCTTGCAGGTCTGCTTTTGATTTTGGCCTAGGAGCCATTTTGATGGCCTTAACTTTTGACTCAGCAGGGTGAATCCCAGTAGCATTGATATGGAAACCTAAGAATTCCATTGAAGAAGCCCCAATACTACATTTGTTTTTCTTTAACTTGAGGCCTGCATCGTGAAGCCTTTGTAACGCAGCCCTGAGCCTGTTGGCCAATACTTCTGGGGATTCCCGGCAATGAGAACATCATAAAAATAAGGACAGACACCCTGAATTCCTTTAAGTGTGTGTTCCATAATCCCTTGGAAGATACCCAGTGCAACGCTAACTCCAAACTGCGAGCGTTTAACTTTGAATGCCCCTCTATGAGTCACTATTGTTTGAGCTGCGACTGTGGCCTCGTCTACCAGCAGCTGCTGATATGCCTGCACTAAATCAAGTTTAGCAAAAATGGCTCCCCCTTGCAAAGAGGCTAGAATATGGCTGACTATCGGGACCAGGTGTGCATGTTGATTTAAGGCTTTATTTAACATGCATTTGTAGTCTAAGCAAATGTGAACCTCCCTGTTGGGCTTTAGTGGAGTGACAGTAAGAGTTTCCCACTCCCCCCCCCCCCCATCAACAGGCTGCAATACACCCTGCTCTACTAACTTATAAATTTCAGAATCGATTTTGTGTTTTAAGGTGAAAGGAACTTTGCAAGGCTTGACCCCTATCAGAAGAACGTTAGGATCTAATTTAAAGGAAATTGGTAACCCAGTATAAGTTCTCAGTTTTGACTCAAAAACATCTGCAAATTCCTCACAAACAGCCTTGAGGTCTGCTATCTGTATCCGGTTAATGCCTGTTATTTGAATGCCCAAAGCCTCAAACCAATCAAGTCCTATAAGACTTGTTCTTTGGCCCTATACTACTATGACATCCAGGTGCCCCAAAAACCCTTTAAATTTCACCAATAAGGTGGCTTCACCCTTAAATTTAACCCGAGCATTCTGAAAATCTGTTAAAATAATATCTGAGGGTCTTAGTTTAGCCCACTGGTTGTTGCGTCTGCACACAAGGCTGAATGTGTCATGTGAGATGATTGAGACTGCCGAGCCAGAGTCCAATTCCATTTTGCATGGAATTCCTTGTAGCTCCACAGAGAACTTAAGTTTAGGCTTAAGGGGACGATGAGCCCTGGTGCGACAAACGCTTCTCCGGCTCTTGAAGAACCCCACACTGACTGGACCCAGGGCCCCAGTACCTTTCCAAGTCAGTTCTTCTGACTGGTGCTTGGGTGGCCTGTCTCTCTGGTGAGCTCTGCACATCACCGCGATGTGCCCAGTCCTTTTGCAAGCTCTACATGTGGCCGAATGGAATCTGCAATTTGTGCAGGTGTGGTTCCCTCCACACTTCTTACATCTAGGTAAGAGAACTGCCTTGTAATTGTTCTCTCTTTGCTGATTGCCGCAGTTTTGCATGCTTCGCTGTCTCTAGAGCTTGTTTATTTCAGGTTTTTCATCTTCTGACAATTCTCCGCCACATATGGCAACCTCGTGGTGGATGGAATCTTCTGTCTTTGGAGATTTGGTGGGCTGTACTGTTTGTACTGCACCTCTGGTTGCTTCGTCAGCCATGACTTCATCTTGTGCTTCAGCAAATGTGAGATTTGGTCTTGCAAACAATCTCTGCTGCAGGGTTCTGTCTCTCAGTCCACAGACGAGTCGGTCTCTCAGACGGTCCTCTAAATTCGAAAACTTGCAGAGACGAGCGGCCTGCTTTAGGCCCGCAACAAACTTGGATGCTGTCTCACCGGGAGGCTGCACTTGTTGGTCAAATTTAAACCGCCATGCCATCTCTGACATGTTTGGCTTGAAATGCCTGGTCAGCTTCTTCTTAAGGTCAGCAAATGATACTGTTTCGATGGGCATTGGCACGAAGAGGTTTTCTGTTAGATCAAAAGTCGCTGGCCCACACATGCACAGCAACGTTGCAGCTTTTAGGCCTTCCTCTGCTATCTGGTTAGCTCGTAGGTAATTCTCTACTTGTGAGATGTAAGACGGCCAATCTTCTGGATGTTTAATGTCGAACTCTCTGAGTTTGCCGACCTTTGGCATCTTTCCTCAATTCCTGCACTGCTGTTGGATCCTGCTTCTAGACTCAGGGAACACATCCTCTGAGCACGTGGCTGCTAGTGTAGTTTACTAGCCGGCTGGGGGGGGGAAAGATGCCTCTTCCCTCCAGTAAGTAATGCCGTCCCTTCGTGACTTCAACCCTCAGGAGGTGAAACAGGATCCCATCCTCATCGCCACTATTATGTTGTGGGCTCTGATGAGCAGGAACGAGGACACACAAATAAGTACAGAAAAAACTCATACTTTATTTAAGCAGAAACTGTACTGAGAGATTGGAGTCACCCTGCCTCAATATTTAGCCAAGCCCTATGGTAGCAACCAATCGGATTGAAACCATGTTTGCCACCCAATGTTGACCGGAGACGTCTTGTCTGGGTTGCTGGAGAACTAACAGTGTAAACGCGAGTGGTGATATTCCAAAAGCCCAGTACATAACATTAAGTATGAATTATCAGCACACTTATTTATCTTTTATGGCTATTTTAATCCAGAGTGTAATCATAATGGTGAATGAGAAGCAAAATGCACCAAAAATATCCATTTAGTCATCACATTATTATACTATTTCTTCAGTTTATTTTAACAGGTAATCAATACAAACTAATCAGTTATTTATGCTTAAGGCCTAGGTTTAATTAAGATTTTTATTGACATCCTCATTGGAGATCCATGTTGATTAATTACTGAACACTAAATGTTTCCTTAAATTCAAACTTTCCAAGGAATTCTGTTTGTTTATGAGTAGACAACCCAGACATTTTATTATTTTAGGGTTGTTGCTTTTCTTTGTTGTCTTCAGTGCTGAGAAAAGCACTGGCAGACTCAAGTCTGTGTGGTGGTATGACTGGATGTTTATTAACAGAATTTGTACACTTGGGAGCTAACTGGATGAAGGATTGAAAGAGGGGATGAACTAGTGTAATCTGAAAGTTGAATGGGTATACAGAAGCTTTACACAGAGTGAACAAATAGCTGGCTTTCAGATTAAAAAACATCAAAACATTCTACTCTCAAAAGACCTACAATTGTCTAATCACTTTAACGCTTTGTAAAACCATTCATGGTAACTTAAGGAATGAAGTTTTTGCTTCTTTAAGAACTCTCTTCTATTCTGCCTTTCAGGCTACAAACCAGATAATTAACTGAGTGAAAGTTAATTGAAGTACATATTTGATCTCATTTACATGCTGGGGTGCAAATTAATTGAAGAGTAATTCAATTAAACATGTTTGGATTGGATTTTCACTTTTAAATTTGCATATATAGGTATAACTTAGCATACATGACTTGGCATCTTTTCTTTCTCCATTGTGATACATAATTATGATATATAATTAAGTCTCCTATTACTCTTGTTCCAAGAATAAGAAGTTTTAAAAAGAGTAATGGCTTTTCTCTCAGATATGTAATTTTTGATTATTTTCTTTGTAAGAATATGTTATAGTGTACAATTGTCAGAGCTTTATTTTTAATTCTAATTAAGAAAATTCCAAAAATTATGTTTTGGAGTTATTTCAGGAAAGTAGTAATACATATTCAGAATATGTGCAATATTTCCTAAGTATACAACATATTTACGTATTAATAAAGCTATTCTAATCGAGCTTTTCAACATGCAGATTACAGACTTTAAATTATTACAGAATACATAAGATTTTTTTTGCACAAAAAGTTTTTGTTTAAGAAAAATAATTTATTATTGTAATATATTAATTAAATATATTACATTTTATATATTACATATATAATGATTATTACAATTGTTTTATTATAACCT
Source organism: Daboia siamensis (assembly GCA_024449315.1). NCBI lineage: Eukaryota > Metazoa > Chordata > Lepidosauria > Squamata > Viperidae > Daboia > Daboia siamensis. Next base: position 1,688,096 of record JAKJMR010000198.1, on the reverse strand, counting down.
GGGAAATACCAGTCATTAGACAAACAGATAGAATACTGGACTGGACTGAACTCAAGCTGAACTAAAACCTCTGGGTAGGAAGACCAGAAAAAATAATAATAATAATATATCAGCACAGTGATATTAACAGACTCTATTAACCAAGGAACAAAGGTAGGCAGGCAATGTTGCAAGTACACCAAACTATTGAAGAAGAAAAAAGGCACTGGAAAAATATCTGAAGGACAGTGAAGAAGATGCACTGAAGCTAGGATACCATGAAGGCTTACTGAGCACCGGAGAGACTAAACTGATCTCAATGAAAGACTAAATGAAGAACAGAAAAGAGACATGGCAAGGCAAAGTATTACATGGTCACTACATAAAAGAAAAAATAGCAGGCCAATCAGAAAACCAGAAGGCCTGACAATGGCTAAGAGCAGGAAATTGAAGAAAAATATAGAGTGGATAATTCTGGCTGCACAAGACCAAACTTTAAGAATAAATGCATACAAAACCAGAATTGAGAAAAAGCAACAGCAAATGTTGTTTCTGCAAAGAAGCTGAAGAAATAGTAGATCACCTAGTTATCTGCTGCAAAAGGTCTGATTACAAACAATGACATGACAAAGTAACAACAGTGGTGCATTGAATATCTGCAAGAAATACCTGCAAGCAAGAATGGGTAGGAACTATAAAACAGACAAAGTGATAGAAAATGAAGATGCTAAAGTGCTCTGTGACTTTAGAGTTCAAAAGACAAGCAGCTATCACACAATGCCCCAGACTAAAACAATTGTTGATAAGAAAGACAAAAAAGTCTGCCTAGTGGAAGTTCCAGAACCTAAGACAGCAAAAGTGAAAAAGAGAAAAAAACCAGAGAAAATAACAAATACAAAACCTGTCAAAATAAGTAGAATGACTGTGGCAAAAGAAAGCAAGTACAGTTCCAAAACATTTAGAGCACCATTTGAACGCTAAGAATGATTCTTAGAAAGAATCAGCTCAGCAATGGAAACTAATTTTGAAAAAGGGATGAGACAATTAGAGGAGCACTATTTTGCAATAGCACTTATATCACTTCATGGTGCTTTACAGCACTCTCTGAGCAGGTTACAAAGTCAGCATATTGTCCCCAATAATCTGGATCCTCATTTTACCTACTTTGGAAATATGGAAGGCTGAATCAATCTTGAGCTGGTCAAGCCAAATTCATGGCTGTGGGCAGAGTTAGCCTGTAATACTGCATTCTAACCCAAGGGTCCCCAACTTGTGGGCTGTGGCCCACTACTGGGCTGTGGGCTCTTGGCCACTGGGCTGCATGAGTGGCTGGCCCATGTATGTGCATGCACGTGCTCGCACCCCCCACTTGAGCTTAGCATCATGGCGTCGTGTTGGTGCTAGTGATGTCATGAGCATTGTGCAGGCACTAGCATTGCTGTTAGCACAAACGCCCCCCACTCATGCTAGCATTGCCTGGGTGCTCATGGCCCCATTTGCGTCATGCATGCAATCTCAGCCCATTCATGTGTGCATGCAGTCCCGTTTGCGCATGCATGTAAAGATGCCTCCATCCCCCACCCCGGTCCACCAACCCAGAAAGGTTGGGGACCCCTGTTTTAACAGCTGCACCATTTGGCTCCTAAAATACAGAGAATGATTGGATGACATGGACTTTGATCTGGAGTTGCTTAAGAACCTTCCAGGCTCTGAGTTAATCCCTTGCTTTGCTTATAAGAGGACAAGGATTCTCAAAGACATGAATTAGAAATGATTTAATATAAGGGATTGATGTTAATGAACATATTTATAATGGAATTATTCCTTTCTTTCCTTGCAGACATAAAACAAATCCTTTCATTAATTCTTTAGAGCAAGGGTGTCAAATTTGCAACGTCACGTGATGTGTCATGATGTATCACGACTTTTTTTGCCATTGCTGGCAATGGGGTGGATGCAGTTTCGCTATGATGCATCTGGCCCATGGGCCAACATTTTGACACCCCTGCTTTAGAGGTACAGAGAATCTTTGCAAAGTTCCATTATGAGCATCGGCATTCATGTGGTATATGCCATATAGTGCCCTTGTCCTAAGGTTTATGTGGGCAAAAATACAAGTGCTCTTAAGATTAGAACTGAAATTATTAGGCAGTGTAACAAAACAAAGAATTAGGGTTAGGACGCTGAGCTTGTCGATCAGAAGGTCGGCAGTTTGGCGGATCGAATCCCAAGTGCCGCGTAGCAGAGTGAGCGCCTGTTACTCGTCCCAGTTTCTGCCAACCTAGCAGTTCGAAAGCACGTAAAAATGCAAGTAGAAAAATAGGGACCACTCCAGTGGGAAGGTAACAGCGTTCCGTGCGCCTTTGGCGTCTAGTCATGCCGGCCACATGACCACGGAGTCGTCCTCGGACAAACGCTGGCTCTTTGGCTTTGAAACGGAGATGAGCACCGGCCCCTAGAGTCGGAAACGACTAGCACGCATGTGCGGGGGAACCTTTACCTTTACCTTTTAGTGAAACATATTTTAAGAAGTACAAACAAATTCAAACATGTCTAAGAATGTTGCTGTCATAGTCCTCAATATTTTTCTAGCATTATAAATGACCACAGCTGTTCCCATCTTCCTTACATTCAGTTTCACACAACAGGCCAGCTGACTGGCTTACAAGTATTCAGAAAGTAAACAACAATTTATTTTGTACTAAAGAGTCTTTTCTGTTTTTATTTACATTAGAGAGAAGTATATACAACAAGCTTTGGGGGTATCATTTTCATTGTACTATATTATTATTTTTGGGCTTATTACAGCAACATTCTTTTCTGCCATACTTAAGCAAAATAAACAGAACATTCATTCAGGCTATCCTGAATTAGTTAGAACATACATAATATTTTATGTATTTTTTAAGCATTGTTACATGTGTCTTGTAAATCACGTTAGTGCTTTCTTTTCTATTGTTTCTGTTTTTACAGTACTCTTGAAGAAAGAATACGTTTCTAAAATTCATTGGTCTTCAATAAACTCCTTTTTCCACTGGCACCTATGAGAAATTCATCTCTCCCTTTTTTGTTCATTTCAGCACTTGCTCTTCTCCTTTGCTGTAATAAAACATTGCAATAAATAAATAAAATGAACAATAGACATGTCCATAATGGACTGAACACTTGAGATGTGGTGCATTAGCCATGGACTCTAAGTGCTTCACTATGATCGTTACACCACAGTTCAGAGTGGGGTGGGGGATGGGGGAATCTGTCATTGCCACCATCAAATGGGAGAGGAGCAGATAGCTAGACCAGGATAAACTAAATTCCCTGCCAGAATGAGACTAGTTATTATTTCAGAAAAAGATATGGGTCGGTTACAATATAAGGTAGATGAAGATTAAGCTAATTGAGAATTGAAGACAAAGAGAGAAAAAACATCAGGAAAACTCCATGAGTCCTGTTTGAAAAGGGAATTTTTCTTCCCCTCATGGAAGACAAAAAAAATAGGAAAGAAAAATGAAGCTGTCCCTCCCCTTTCGAAAAGTCACCTGAAAGGAGGGAAACCTGACTCTTGATTGGTTCTTGTAATCTGAATTAACATAGTTTTGCTGATACTTGTTCACTGTTGTAATTTGCAGCTTCATTTTAATTAACCTTACGAGCTACAAAACCTCAGGCTTTTTTAAAAAAATGTATCAGTTGGAAAATGTGCTACCAAACTTCTGATTATTTTGCTCTTCATTAGATCATAAATGCCATGAGTTGCTTCATATAATTATATAATTTGTTCCTGAAACTTTTTTCCCCTTATCCTTACACTTTGTGATAATGCACTGCATGGCATTTTCAACTCAAGTACCATAGCTCTACATATCTGTCCCATAAAGTATACTATTTAAATTTCTATTCAAATGGAAATACAATCTAATATATTATATAATAAAGGGACGCGGTAGCTCAGTGGGTTAGGACGCTGAGCTTGTCGATCAGATGGTCGGCAGTCTGGCGGGTCGAATCCTGAGTGCCGCGTAACAGAGTGAGCACCTGTTACTTGTCCCAGCTTCCGCCAACCTAGCAGTTCGAAAGCACATAAAAATGCAAGTAGAAAAATAGGGACCACTACGGTGGGAAGGTAACAGCGTTCCGTGCGCCTTTGGCGTCCAGTCATGCCGGCCACATGAACACGGAGACGTCCTCGGACAAACTCTGGCTCTTCGGCTTTGAAACAGAGATGAGCACCAGTCCCTAGAGTTGGAAACGACTAGCACGCATGTGCGGGGGAACCTTTACCTTTACCTTATATTATATAATATAATATCAAAATACTGTAGAAAATACATGTTACAAATGTTATTTACATATCAGCTTGTATTGGTGCTGATTCACAAGGGTTAAATTCACTCCAGTTAAATTCAATAATTATTAAATACATTTCTTTTAAGAAGTATATATATATATACTGCTCAAAAAAATAAAGGGAACACTTACACAACACAATGTACTGAATTTAATAGTAGGATGTCTTATTTTCTGTTCCCTTTATTTTTTTGAGCAATATATTTTATTCTTTTATTCCCCCCTTTTTTTTTCCTTACGTATGGATGTCCATTTCCACAAATTTTATTTTTCAAACCCACTGGGCACCTGGTATTAGTTATCATAAATATGGTGATTATGGGGAAAAAAATAAAAGACACCCCAACTGGTAGTTTTCATCTATCTTGAGACAGTTTTCTTTAGTACCCAGTGCTCACTTTTTCAGAACAGTTGACATTTTTAAAATACATGTAGGCTAAGCAATGGATTAATAGAAAAGATTTCTTTTAAGGTAGTTATACACTTGGCAATGAAAAATGGGAGCTTGGTTACTTTTATTTGATGGTGGAGAAGGTTAAGCAAAACATTTATTGCATTTAATTGGAGGCAAAAAATTAAAGAAGCTTCTGCTTTATGTTGAACAAAAGAAATTGCCTATAGTAATAGTAATAATTTCCACTGATGAAAAGGACCTACTGGAATGACCTAGCAGATATCTGTGAAAGGTTGCCATTAAGATACTAACCATTCCTGGGCTTCATGCTTTTCTTTATAAGATGCTATGCTATTTGCTCAATGATGCTGGCTTCTACCCAGCTACTATGGATTTTCTGGCTTGTAGCATGATTATTATTTTCTCTTTCATCTGATGGAATATAATTTTGTGTCATACTGAAAGAAACCCCATGGCATCATAAGGCCAGATAGATTAACTATCTTGCTGAACCTTGGCTATCATTTTTTTGTCTTTTCCTTTGGCTTTCTCTTTGGAGTTATGTTCTGAATGAGAAGCCTGATAGAATTTAATTCATATTTATTAATATTATTGTTATTATGTTATTAATTGTTATTAATATTGCTATTAATTGTGTATCATTTTTTAAAGATTTTAAAATATGTTAGTAACAATTTTAACAAAAAATAGAAAGCAAACTTTTATATTGTTTTCTCATATGAAATCCTTGCAAAAACAAGAAGAACATAAATCTTCATGAAATATAATGGTTAGTTGTACATATAAAAACAGTCCTATTTATATACTTTCATCTTTACTTTCATCTATTCTAGTGATGTTGTTTACAGAGCTATAGTGTAGATAATCATAACTGTAAATTCATTAACACATTAAAATTATTAAACATGAAGAATTAATAGGTTTTAGTATTGGTAGGATCCATCATGAAATTTTGAATGATAAACATTTTTATATATTGGTATTTATCTGATTATAGATCATTTTTTGTCATTGTCTGCATTTCTTTTGTTTCTGAGTAAATTTAAAACTGTAAACATTTTTTTGTTGACAATCCTAAAGACAAATTCTTCCATTTTGCTGATGGTCACAAAACCGGCATTCTATGTAACAACATAGTTTGTTTCCTTACTTAAATCTTCCTGCATAAGCAAATTTATATAGAGAGGACATTACTTTTGTTTTAATGGAGTCATTAGTTCTTCCACCCACTCACATGAATGTTCTCAAAAAAGTTTTCAGTTGCATTTTGTCACAGCTGTATTCCCAGAATTCTTTGTGGCTGACATAATTATGTCATCAATTTCTGCAATCTACTTGCTGTGTTCCCAGTGGATATATAAAAATTCTTCAACTTTGGAAAGAGCTGGTTGTAAAACTTTTGAATGCGAAAAGCAAAAGTAAATGTAAAAAGTTCTGGAGTACAAGTAGCAGTTCATTTTTAAGGTTGTATGTTTAGAATTTTAAGTGGGAAGTCAGCTTGACTCTGTCACATTTCTTTTCTAGCTGCCAAATTGGAGATTCCAATGGTATTTAGTTTGAAAATATATGCACAAGTTTTCAAAAAAATAATATGTAATCAGATTACAATAAAATAAAAAATCTGCCTTTGGAACCCACAAATCCTTGGTTAGTAACTGAAAAATTTCATCAGGACTGTCTCCTTGGTTGATCTAATGGATTGAAGTTTGGTGTAGATAAACAGACTATTTCTCTTTATGTCAATCCTTTAAGCCAGGCATGTCAAAGTCGCAACATCACGTGCCATCACACAACATATCA